>KZ516354.1:0-10986 GCA_002844005.1 Limosa lapponica baueri
TTAAAATAAGAAAACCTAAAAAACCACACCTTTCATTTAATTCTTGCTGCCTTTTACATGTCACATTCATATCCCTACTGCCTTTTGCCTGAACTGCTGTACTTCAAAAGTTGAAGCAAGACATAAGGTGTCTTGTGCAGTCTTTGAAGTCCAGTTTAAACAGAAAGGCATCTGAGTAATTTTCTTAGGTGGTCAAGATATCAATGAAACCTGAGAAGTTTCAGATTAAACTGAGAAAAACAAATTGTGGGCAAATCTGTCATTTCTGCATGGGTGTGGGATAATAGTATGTAATGTTTCTTTTTCTTTTCTTGAGGCATCACTTCTGAGAACGAGCAAGAAGTGAAAAAACTATCATCTGAAACTGATTTGGAGAGAGCTGTGAGGAAAGCTGCCTTAGTCATGTATTGGAAATTAAACCCCAAAAAGAAGAAGCAATTAGCAGTTTCTGAACTGCTGGAAAATGTTGGGCAAGTTGACAATGAAGGTTTGTTTATGAACTGATTTATGGTATTGATAAAATATATACTTAGAAGCAGAATACAGCTAGAAGTTTAGAGATTATAAGCAATCAGGCATGAGATAAAAGTAAACATACGATGTATTTAAGAAAAAGTAAGAGTGTTAATGACTAACTGTCTTTTAATAGCTATGTTCTCTGGACCAATAAAGTTAGTTCAAAAATGCCCGCCAACTCTGGCTTTAGGTTGTGATTCAGTTAAGCACTCACACAAGTGACTAAATATTAAAAATATCTTCATTTGACACTTGCTGTCTTTGGACAATAAATCTTTTATGGCTTTGACTATTTTCCTTAAGAGTCAACCTGATGATGTCTTACTAGATATTTCATTTTACAAACCCAGCTCACTCTGCCATTACATCACTATGTGTTAGCTATGTCCATGCCTTTTCTAATAAAGTAATAGGAATACAGAAGACTGTGTAGCCACTTCTTACCTGTTTATAGGAATATTTTGTCTATTCCTGACTTTGAAGAAATACCATTCTCCAGATATTGCAGCTTAAAGAAAATTCAGTTATTATTTGATCACTTTGACTGCTTTGACTTTCCACGTACTTCTGTTATTGATCCAGATGGTGAGAAGCAACCTGGGCCGGTCCCAAAGTCGGTGCAGAAGCAGAGAAGAATGCTGGAGCGATTAGTGAGCAGTGAATGTGAGTGCATGCTGCTATTTTCAATCTTTTCCTGTGGTTTTGGTTTCTGTTTTTTTCTGCTGAGCAATTTTGTGCTGCCAGAGTAAGACGGTATAGCAAGTTTGGATTGCTATAAACTGATAGTGTCAAGTCATTGTATGTGCAAGGTAAATAACTGATCTGCATGTGAACTCAGAGAAGACATCACCATTACAGTCGAGTTGTCAGTGATTAGTATAGTAAAAGGAGCTTGCATGTCACTTGTTATATTTATATTCATGCCCTTTTAGCACTTACCAGTCTATTCAGAAAAAAAAAAATTTTGCACTTTCAATATTTTTTTTTTTACTTCTGAACTGTAGTAAGCATTCTGTTTACAATAAGGAACTAATTATGCAACCATTTAATGCAGATAGATCCCTCATTCTATTTGCTGTGCTTCTGTTTGCCATTCCCTTATCATTAATGTTTGTCTCTTCATATTTGTTCAAGCATTGATATAGGGAAGGCGCCAAGATATTTCTTTCATAACTTAGGGGCAGTTACGTACTGGGAAGAATTAAGCTGCTCAACACACACAGGGTCAGGCTTGTAGGCCTAAATTTGTGAGTTTTGTAAGATATGATGGGGGGTTGGAATTGAAATAAAGTTCTCCCTAGCTTTGCATACCTAATAAATTATGATATGCTGCTGGGCCTTCAGGAGAGAAGTCAAATTGTGAAATTAAGAAAATGAATTATAAGCAATGCAGCATGTGTAGTCTTTCAAGAACATTATCTAACATAAGGCTCAATTAATCATTGTCAGAAAAAATCTCACTTTCTTGAAATGCAGTAGGTCATACGAAGTAGTTCATGTGCAATTTAGATCATTTCTTGAAGAGCACTTTAAAATGTCACAAAGCATATTACTTATACGTATTCTCAACTATAGATGTATTAGTAACTAAAGCATTATATATGGATTAGTGAGCCAAATATGGGGTTTTGCAGGTATAAACTCCTTGAAAGATTAGATTTACGTTTCATTAGGTCAGTTTGGCCTTTATCTCCAAGGATTGTGTTCATTATACGGGGGACTTCTGAAAATAACATGCCTAAGAAGAGCGGAGCATTTCAGTTCTACATTAACTTTCACTGAAGTAAAAGAGGAGGAAGGATAGTGCCTGTGTATGTGAGTTAGGGGGCAGGTGATGGAAGAAATAGCATTTTGGAGACTAAGCTTCTGGTCCTACCAAAACTTTGGTGAGAGTAGGTCGGCTGTTCTTATGACTCACTTGCCACATCTGGAAAGTCAGAAATAGTTGTTCAAGGAGAAGACTGTTGTGTTTCATGGTCCGGTCATTGTATCGTAACAAAGTTGTCTCTGGGTTCACTGGAGCTATGTTGCTTTCGTGCTTAATGGATGGCAATGGTGTTCTTGCCATCCCTTAGCTGAGCTGGCACGTGCTGATAGAGCGTGAGTGCAAAGCAAGTCATTTTGTTCTTGATCCTTCAGTAATTCAAAGGGTGTCAGAAAAGGAACTGGCAAATTTTTGTATTTTTTTTTTTGAAGGCTTAAATGGCAGATAAAATAACAGGAGAGTAAATGAACCTACATGTAAGCGTAGGCAGAAATTGATGTGCATATTTTTCTTTTTCTACGGTGGATGGGGGAGTCAGGGGAATTTGTCATAACTGAATTGAAGAAAAAAAAATCTATGAATAATAAAGTAGAATCTACAACATACGCTTTTTATATCAATTTAAGAGACACTTGGGTGACAAAATACTAATAACATTTAAAAACGAAAAGTTTTCATCAAACACTTAAAGTAGGAGTTAAGCTGTTACCTCTTCTCTAGAGAGCTTTTATCTCTTCGTGGATGAACAAGACAGCTGTTACTCTCCAGCATTTACTTCTTTGATCTACTGAGTTTCTCCATTTATCTCGCCAGCAGGAGATTCTTCCTTCAACTTTAATACGTTGCCAATAATTGGAAGATAATTTTTAAGCCAGATATGCATTTGCAGATACCTGATCTGGGCCATCCTTAATGGAGGTATAAATGGAAGATTAGAGCTGACATTGTCAATGGGCAGTTGTTGTGTGGCTGAGTATACGTGTCATTACATTTGATGGGCCGCCTATACATAGTAAGCTGATAACTCCTTCCCTCTCAGGATGTCCCATATGTTAGGTCCCGGTTCCTCACACCACTGTCCTGTAAAAGTGCCATTAAGGAATTTTTGTGAGGTTCTAACCATGTCTACTTACTGATCCCACACAAAAGAGACTGTCTTACCACTGTATATTTTCTCGCAATAGGACAATAAATTTAGATGACACGCTTGGTATTAAGCTTGATCTGAACCCTACCAAGACAGCTAAGGAGTCTCCTGAATTTTTTGTGTAAATGATATTGCCTTACAATCTGTGAATGATAAGAATAGTTAGCATAAATAAATCCTCTCTTGTTTCTTGGGAGGCATGCCAGATGGTAGTTGGTGGGATATACGGGTTCGTGTAATAAGGTGGGGGGAAATAAAAATAGAAGTCCAAGCAAAAGGCAACTTCCATGTTGTGAGATAAAAGCAAAAGCTGTTTTTCTGTTGAACTCTTTTAACACTCCTCTTCCCGTAGCAGCTATCTTGACACAAATACTTTATTTTGTTCTGTATCTAAAGTGTTTTCAGTATTAAATACTGATACATTTATGTGTAACTTCTGTAAAAGTAGCATTTTTTTAAATTAAAAAATTAGTAGGCTCAAACCCACTAATCCCCTGATTTTAAATTCAGTGAAGCAGTTGAATTTTCTTTCTCTTTAAAATCTTGAACTAGTATTAAGCAGGCCAGCTTTCATATCTTTGTATCAGCTGACTAGCTAAACTTACTGTGTAGGAGGTGTGTTACAGATTTTTGTCATTCAAAGTCTTTCATATCTACAGCAATGTCATTTGCTTTAGCGTATGGGAAAAAAGTTGCTGTTAATTATGCTCCTTTACAAACGACATCAAGCTTGTCTACCATAGAAACTAGCTAATCCATGCTAATGTAAGGCTGTGAAAAGAGTTTGAAGCTGTGTGTAAATCATCTTCTGTCTTGCAGCATCCCTAGAGTTTTCGGAAGTAACCTCTTGCCTCCCTTCTACTCAGAGGAGCGGATAAGGATGTTGAAGGGCAGAGTGACAAACTTTGTCTCTGTGTACAACTGAGCCAAGTAGATTTTATTGCTGGCTATCTGTTTTATATTTCAGTTGATAAAGTTTGATATAGTTTGTGTAGCCACGTAGGTGCCAAATCGGAAGCCAGTTTTCCAGTTAGTAACGTACGGATAACTCATGACTGTTCCTGTACAATTCTTTCTTTTCAGTTGTGGTTGCTAGATAAAGATTTCTCTCAAGAAGTTACCAAAGATATAATAGCTTATGATTTAAAACTGTATGACCTAATCCAGTAGTATATTTTACTTTTTTCCTTGGAATAAGCTACTTTCACTCTCTCTGTTCTCCTGCTTAGTGGTATTATAAACTTACTGCTGGTCTAACAGGATTTAGAGTAGTCATATATTGCAAGCAGCCTGTTTTCAGCACAGATCTCAGAACAAGTTGCAAGGTAAGCCTGTGTTGTCGGTAGTTCGGTTTTTGATGCCCAGGGTAGATCTTCTTTAATACCAGGAAAGAAAATTAATATTCCAACTCATAATCAGTACAGTGTTGTAGTGATACTGTTTACTCAAAGGATACTATTTACTCAAAGTCTTCATTTTCTTTCAGCTAAAAAATTTATTGCTTTGGATGACTTTGTTGAAATTACCAAGAAGTACGCAAAGGGAATCATCCCATCTAACCTGATTATGCAGGAAGAGGAAGATGATGAATTGGCAGGGAAGACTCCTGAAGAGTTACCCCTGCGACTGAAGGTAAGAAGGCAATACTCAGCAGGTTATGTTGAACAGCTCTTAACTTACGCATTTCAGACAAGACAGAGATGACTTGCACTTGAATCTCAAAGCTGATATTTAGCCTATATAGGTCAGTACAAGAATTGTCTATATGTTTACAGTTTCATATATATGAGTCATTTTTAAGAGAAAGGGATAATGGTTTTCCCTGGAAGAGAGCAATCTACCTTCATTGCATCTCAGTGAGAATTTAAATGTCACTATCATAACTGCTGTATTTTTTTAATATAGATGTTATTATATGCTTCGTATCTTTCTTTCTTAAACAGGAGCAAGCAGGTGGGAAAAATTATCCATAGCTTTGAGGTGTGAAAAGGTTCTCTTATGAAGGAATTCAAGAATGGTGGAACTTGCTATTAGTGGTTTTCTGTACTGATACTTTTCTAGATAGTGAAAGGAGAAGGGAAAATTGAGGTGCATGCGTTCAATACTGGTATAAATTTCAAGCAAGGTAGGGGGTTTCTAGCTGCTGACATGAGAGTTCTCGTTGCAATTGTCATTTTGTTGTCCCCATTATCATTTGGTAGGGGTGGGGGAAAAAAGGGGGGGGTATCTTTGTCTCTTTTTGATCTCTTGAATAACTAATATTCTGAAAGAGATGCATTTATGAAGAACAGAGACACCTTGGCTAATAAATAAACTTATGCCCAAGTCATTGTGTGCGTTGCCTCAGTTCATCATGATGCATAGATCTTTGCTGAAGCATTCTTGGCTTCTCCCTTGAACTAATATAAAAGCATATGTTCTGGGAAAACATAAAAGCTATTTTTTTTTATGGGGAAAGGAAGATTGTTTACAGCATCTACTGTGCAGATGCAATATTTGAATATGTGTTTGAAAAATCCTGTACCTTTTAATTGATCCTGTGTAAAGTATGTGGTTGGTCATAGGGAGAGGATTCGATCCAGCAGTTCCTCTGGTGACTGTGTTGGAAAATGGCATGCAAGATAGGTAGAATTGTAAGATCCTGTACGGTTACTGTTGTGGACTTAAAAGAATCCCTAACTGTGTAGTAATTACTAGTTAAAGATATTTTTGCTGCTTCCAGACCAGATTTTGACAGCTGCATCCCTAGATGCTTGGGAAGAAATGTTTTAAAGCTAAACCATAGCTATAAAGACTTCCTGTTAGTGCATGTGATTTATGTGCACCACTTCCTGTAGTGTATTTGCATATCAGAATATATAGCATAATCCTTGCAAAACAGTGACAGAGTTAAGTGCTTTAAAGCTACAGTACTGACAGCTCAAGTAATGACTTAAGATAGAACAGGACTGCAGCCGCATAGTTTATCTTCAGCATGAAGTTAGCGGAGCAGAATATTTGACTAGGAAGCCATTTAATTATATGTGTCAAAGGTAATGAAATACATTTTTCCTGAAATCAAAATCACCTCTGAGCTTCATCTGACTGAATTAATCAAAATAGAGCTAATAATCTCAGACCAAGTAATCTCATTTTATTGGCAACATTTGCCTGAAATATAAATCTTTTCATGTCAGCTGAGGTTAGACTGACTGCTACTGCTTCAGCTAAGAATATCTGATGTAAAGATACGAAAATGCTCATAAATAAAATACTTCTTTCTCTTTTTCCAGGTTGTGAAATACCCACTTCATGCCATTATGGAAATTAAAGAGTACCTTATAGATATTGCATCAAAGGCAGGAATGCATTGGCTGTCTACCATTATTCCAACACATCATATCAATGCTCTCATCTTTTTCTTCATCATCAGTAATCTGACAATTGATTTTTTTGCCTTCATTATTCCATTAGTCATATTCTATTTGTCCTTCATTTCTATGGTGATTTGCACACTGAAAGTTTTTCAGGACAGTAAGGCTTGGGAAAACTTCCGCACTTTGACTGACTTACTGCTTCGTTTTGAACCCAACCTAGATGTTGAGCAAGCTGAGGTGAACTTTGGATGGAATCACTTAGAACCATACATTTATTTTTTACTCTCGGTATTCTTTGTTATTTTCTCCTTCCCTATAGCAAGCAAAGACTGTATACCATGCTCAGAGTTAGCTACCGTCTCAGTTTTCTTCACAGTGACAAGTTACATGAGTTTAAGCACATGTGCAGAACCTTACACACGGAGAGCATTAATGACTGAGATAACAGCAGGTTGCTTATCCCTATTGCAGGTTTTACCTGGGAATTTTGGCTACTTGAAATTCTTAGGTAAAACCTTCTTTACTGTTCCTGTAGGCCATTTCTTTGTGATTAATGTAAGCATCCCATGCCTTCTGTTTTTGTACTTGTTCTATCTTTTCTTTAGAATGGCACAGCTACGGAACTTTAAAGGCACCTACTGCTACCTGGTCCCGTATCTGGTCTGCTTTATGTGGTGCGAGCTCTCTGTGGTCATTCTGCGGGAGTCCTCTGGCATTGGGCTCGTTCGCGCATCAATTGGTTATTTTCTGTTCCTCTTTGCCCTCCCAGTGCTAGGTGTAGGCATCGCACTGATGTGTCTGATCCATTTCATTAAGTGGTTTGTGTCTCTGGAGCTCGTGAAAATCGTAGTGACTCTGGTTTTGTGTGCAGTTCCTCTGCTCTTGCGCTGGTGGACGAAGGTTAACTTCTCTGTGGTTGAAATGGTTAAATCCCTCACCCGAAGCTCGATTGTGAAGCTCATTCTGGTGTGGATCACGGCTGTAGTGTTGTTCTGTTGGTTCTATGTGTATCGATCTGAGGGAATGAAAGTGTACAACTCCACCTTGACATGGAATCAGTACGCTTTCCTCTGCGGACCCCGGTCGTGGAAGGAGACTAACATGGCACGTACTCAGATTTTATGTAGTCACCTGGAAGGACACAGAGTGACGTGGACTGGGCGGTTCAAGTATGTGCGCGTTACGGAGATCGACAATAGTGCGGAGTCCGCAATAAATATGCTTCCGCTTTTTATTGGCGATTGGATGAGGTGCTTGTATGGTGAAACCTACCCTCTGTGTGACCCCAAAAATGTGACCTTGGAGGAGGAAGAATTGTGTCGTCTCAAGTATTTGACAAAGCATAACTGCCACATGAAAATGTTTGATCGGTACAAATTTGAAATAACTGTGGGCATGCCGTTCAGTAGCAAAAATGGAACCAAGTCTATAGAGGAGGATGATATAACCAAAGATATTGTGCTGAAGGCAAGCAATGAGTTTAAAAAAGTGTTGTTGAACTTGAGGCAAGGAAGCATAATTGAATTCAGCACAATTCTGGAGGGTCGTCTTGGTAGTAAATGGCCTGTCTTTGAACTGAAAGCAATCACTTGCTTGAATTGCATGTCTAAACTCTTACCTGCAGGAAGGCATGTGAAAATAGAGCATGACTGGAGGAGCACAGTGCATAAAGCCATTAAATTCGCTTTTGATTTTTTCTTCTTCCCATTCCTGTCAGCTGCATAATGAGCTCTCACGTTGGTTCAGTGGTATCTTCAGTGTACGCTGCATTTACACTACCAAAGGTTTGGCTTAAAAGGAGAAAAAAAAAATGAAACCCTACAAACCACCACCTTGCTGTAGCAATGCTCAAAATGTATGCTGATGTAGAGCCTTGGTTGAGTTTTGTAAGTGTACACACTGTATCCTGACTTTAAACCCTGTATGACTGAAGTAATATATACTAGTTTAGTATTATAAATGAATGCAGGGGGTTGCTGCTGACTAATTGCATGGAGACTATTTTGTCCAAAATGGATATATATTTGCCTGTGGTACGACACTAGACGCATTCACTTGCTCGATGTTAAAAGCACTTTACTCTTTAAATATTCACAATGTGCCCGTTTGTATTTTCACAGGTATGATTTAGAATAGGTAGCTGACAACAGCTTATGTTGCATATATTGCTTGTATTTATTTGGTGTTTTCTAGAAAAAAAGTGATCTTATAGTCAGTACCTGGTGGTGATATCTGCGCACGGAACTCACTGTTTCAGTATTTGTTGAGAAGATAGTGACTTTAATGTTTTTTGAAAGGGCACACCATTTCACACCCAGCAAGGTTGTAAAAACTCCTCAAAATTCCATTTTTGCATTAAATATTCTGTAAAAAACTATTCCATTTATTCTAATTGGTTATGATAGCTACATATATGACACTAAGGTACAATCCATGCTGGTGTGTGAAGGTCAAACACCAGAAAGTAAGGCTGGTGTTGAGATGGTACCAGTAATGGCTAAGCCAAAGCAACCGAGAATAGTACCTAAAAGTCTACCGTGGAAACTGAAATAGTACGTTTGTTCAATGATTTGTATTGTGCAAATAAACCTAAAATACAAACTTGAATTAAATGGGTACAACACTTGTTCATTATGCTTTGATGTTGTGAGCATTTGTTTGTTACGTTGATAACAGCTTCAACTGAAAAATACGATTTGGAGTGTTTAAAACTTCCCAGTGTGAGATACTTGCAGTTGTGCTTCACCTGATTTCAAGCTAGCAGTAAAATGGGGGTATGCCAGGTGAAGGTTTTGGAGCTGTGAAATCCAGACATGGTCTAGACTGGGACTTACTACCCTTTTTAACCACTGGACGACAGTATTTCACACATACATCACATGCTATTTCCCTGGTTGCTCTTCCACTGACTGTGTGTTAGATCTTATTTGCCTTTGCCTATCAATCATCACCGGGGGCTTGGGGCAGCGGGGAGTGTTATCAGTGGAAACACTTGATAAAGAAGGGGAAGTTTTTGGCAAACAAGGCACCTGGGTGTACTCCAACTACGAGCACCCTCTTGAACATCACCCTGGGCTGCAGTTAGGAAGAAGCCAGAGGCACCTACAGGTGCGCTGCCTGATTCCCTGCCAAGCCTGAAGCTGCAGAGCAGAAGCCTCCACCATCCAAAGCCACGTAGTCGTGTTTGAGCCCATCAGAAAAATCTGTGAAGTAGAGTTGTGTCTTCTGGGTGCTTCTAGTTTTGAAAACTGTCACCCATCTCTCTGTTTCGACCTGGGGAAAAGAAGTGATGTATGATAGCAGGTAAATGCAAATTTTGACATAATTTCGCTTGCCTGGTCCCAGTTTGGTGGGAAATAGGCCAAATTTAGCCCTTTCTCTTACTTTTGTTAAAATATCCATAGGCTCTTTTTAAATATCTAAACATTCTTCCCTGCTCTGAAATTTAAGCACAAAAGATGCAGATTTTATTACTTTTTTTTTTTTTACTTTTTCTCCTTATATTCACATAATTATGGAACTTCTATTCATATGTTTGTCAGGAGAAAAAAGGCAACAGTCTTGGTATTCAGAACTAGTGTTAAAAATTCTACTGTTTTTAGCTTTTACTCTTTGTAAGGATGTCAATTTACTGAGTTACTGTGGTGCATTCTGAAGAAGTTACTACATACCCTGAAAAGAAAAAATTGACTGAAGTCAGATGGGAGAAATCTTGCAAGAGGAGGGAGAGTATTTTATTGATTTCTTTGGAAAGAGTTGCTTTTTAAGATGAGACAAAAGGGTTAATCCAGATATCTCAGTTCCCATCTGTAACATAATAACTGTGAGAATTCCAGTTCAGCCTTTTCTGAGGAAATTAACAGTTTTATGTTGGTATCCCTTGATACTACATTTGCAAATTTAGATTTATTGGCTAAAACTCTGTCGTTCGTTGGAGGGGGGGAGCTCCCTCAAGGATATTGATACCGATATTCCCCTTTATGCACTTAAGTGAAAAACAACTCCTGAATTAGCTAGATCCTGGGAAAAGTAATTCACATGCTCTGTAGTAACAGGTTGATGGGGACATTTGAATTTGTCGGATGCTTCTTTCCAACAGAGGTGGAAAGTTTTGATCACTAACACATAGGAGGTCATTTTCCATTCCTCTTCTGTGTATCTGAAAAGGAAAGAGGAAGTAAATTTGACTTCACGACCTTTAA
>KZ516363.1:0-10830 GCA_002844005.1 Limosa lapponica baueri
TCTATAAATAAAAAGGTATTTTACACTGAGAAACCTTATGTCATTTTAAATTTCAGTGTTTTCTCCATCTTTTATATTAACAGACTCTCAGCTGTAGTTTTGTCAGAAAATCACAGTACTTGATTCAGTACAAAGATATGGAGAATTGTTTCTCACATGTTATTTTTGGTGGTTCTAAAATATGTATCAGCACTTGATCATACTTTCATTAACTGGTAATAGCAGCCAGCTTTCCAGAACAGAAGTATCCTATAAATCACTGAAAAATATTGCACTGAATTTCCAATATATGACAAGTGCATTGAAGACGGAAAACAGAAATCAACAAGAGTTTTCAGTTCTGACATTGATTTCCTTATAGCTCCTCAAGCTCCTCTTGATTTAGCCTTGATAGGAAAAACAAACTTTCCCTTTCTTCTGATTCAACACCTAAAAGTCTTCATACTTTTTATCAAATTTTGTATTATTTTCAACTACAATCTGCTGCCTCCCCACCACCCTCATTCCTCTGCAGTATTTTCTGGAAAGCTACTCTACTTTATGTCTCATGTTAACCAGCAGATTGGTCACACTATCACTGGTTTCAGAAATCCTGCCTTTCAGTCCAAATTCATTCCCAAAGTACCTAGAAAATATTGTAATAAATGTAACTTATCAGACTTCATTGAGTAGATTTCCACTAGCATGCAGCATCGCTTATGTTCATATCTTCTGTTATAAATAGGAATACTCATAGTATATTTTCATATGAATGAATGCCTTTTAACCTATAAAAAAACAGGACAAACTTAGATGAATTTTAAGCTAACAAGCTAATTCCCAATTGGCACTTACCAGCTTATCTTGGAGCACTGTTGCCTTTCATTGTGCAAATTTGACTATCATCTCAGGAAAAATGTTTTCTAAACATAATAAAGATTTTGGAAATAGCCTCATTAGTCCTCTGTGGAAACAACTGACAGGATCTCTAAACAACAGAACTTTGAGCTAAAACATACTTTGAGTGTACGATAATAAGCAACCTTTTATATTAACTGCCAACACTGTGCAATTCAAGCCAGCAAAATACATACACACAGGATATATATGTGTCCAAATCCAATGAAGATCTTCTTGCACATATATCCTGTACATATATGTACTATGCACCATTAGATTCTTCCCTCCTGTTTGGCTTTAAGAATTATTGTCTATTCTCTGAGATTTCTGCTAACCGATGAACAAGTCTCCATGAACGGCAAAACCACAGTCACTTTTAGCACATATAATACTCCAGAAGAAAGATAAAGATGCCAGAGAAAATTTCTTTTTAGTTATTAACAACTATTCATTAACTTTGTAAAGATAAATGGTTTATGGCTTCAAATATCTAAAGAGTTCTCCCCAGACATTCAAAGCAGAAACATGCATACACCTTTTAAGGTATGATCCGTACAAAACCACTATTCTTTGTGTGAACAGGACTCCTGTGGTACAAACAATTAGATTACTATAAATAACCTAAAAGTTTAAAATAAATTAAAAAACCCACATAACCACAAAAATAAGTATATCAGACATATCAATTACCTTATGATGCAAATTGTTTCCAGATCATCCCTCATCTGACAAATAAATATAGAATATCAGAAACTCCAGAAGGAAATGACTGCGAGAATGTTTTACAGACAAATATTACTTTGTTATACAATATTCTCCTTGGAGATTTAAGCTGTCAGAAGATAAAGGGATCTGGCAAGACTGTAATGAAAATAAAAGATCATATTTTCCCAAAGGAATCAGAATAGCTTTGTAAATTAATAAATAGAAGACATTAATACTCCCCTACAAAAGAAAGGCTTCTTAATTTAGTATGATGTATGCATAAATGCCTTTCATTCAGACTGTTAAAAGGAAGATGAGCAATAGTTAAGGGCAAAGGCTACACTTTCATTTCAATAAAACAAAGTGTAAATGAATGGCAATTAGATGACTGTATTAGATGCAGACAGAATACATCCTTTGAAGAAAAAATTGTAATAGGAATCTAAAAAGGGGAGGTTTTGTTAACATATTACCATGCAAGACCAATAGATGCATAATTGTTCACAGAGGCAGACCACTTTCAGTCATCAAATAAATCAGAATTCAGTGTGCCAAATTTGCAGAAGAGAATGATCAATAAAAAGCCTGCAAACAGTAAAAAAAAATATGCGAGAAATAACAATTAAACATAGGATGCACCCCTGATCCTGTCCTACTTGCCACAGAAGTTTGACTTGTGGTATGCTCAGAACAACTGTCCTGCCCTGTCTGCGGTGACCTGGCAGAGGGCTGTTTGACAGGGACCCTTGGCCAACCATCCACAGCATGAATTGCATGGCTCCTTATCCCGTCTGTCGTTTCTTTGCACTCCTTTCCATCACTCTTGAGTCTCCCTTTCTCCACCCCAATCTTCTCTCACATAGACAACCCATTCCTAGTTTTTCCCCTTTGGTCCCTGTTTTGCTACATTTGCACCCAAATTTGGATTATCTGATACCATTACCTGGGTAGTTGCAGCTGGTACAGCTACCTACGTCCTGCCAGCCTGGCAAGACTTTGCTTCACTAATGGTCCTCAATGCTTCCCCTCCAACTATCTGTGACATTCAAACATTTCTCACTTCACTCTCTCTCAGCTACCTAAGAAATCCAGCCATCCCACATTTGCAATTTATCACCTTCACACACTGTCATTTGTCACAAATGCCTATTTCTCATGTCATATCCAGTAGTTTCTAACATCCTGTTTGATCATCTCAACCTCAGAACAGGGACTAGTCATTTGCCCACAGCCCTAACCGCCCCCTTTACTTCTCTCCATAGACTGAACAAGTAAAGCCACTGTGTTTATACTCATATTTTGCATGACTAGAGTTGGGAGGAATTTATCTGAGTCAAAGGATATGTCTACACAGGACCCCGCAGAGCAATCTGAATTTTGCCTACAGACTGAGACCACATATATACAACATGAGCTGGCTTCTATCTAAAAGTTCTTCAACTGCCCATGTAGCCTCTCACCAGGGCTACTCTTCCTTGCATTCTGTATTTGTTCTTTTGAAACTCTTGACTTCCAACTTCATTCCTCACAAGATCTCTAGTCTATATTCTTCTCATTGCCTCCATGAAATATAAAAACCAAGCAGTGTGTTTATTCACCTCTCACCTACTACCTTTGCTGAAAATTCCAGGAATATGGAATTCACCCTGAATACACAAAGCTTACAACCTGTCTTTCATAAATCCATACAGTCTCCATGTTTTCAAGGGGCTTAATACTTCTAGGTTATAGGAAAAAAAATGCAGTTTATTAGATTCAGGATGACAATTTTATTTGTATATAACTTAGTTGGGTTGGGTTTTCAACTTTCCGCCTGCAACTTTTTATTAGTGTCAGTTCTACTTTGCGTATTTTCAGGATCAGAACAGGATCAGAACATTTTCAGGATCAGAACATTATCTGTACACTGCATCTGTACATTGTAAAACCATAAATAATTTACACCAGTACAACTATTTGATGATTGGGTAAAACGTTTTACAGTAAGGCACTCAGAGAGTTGCTTAGCCTACTGAAATTATTACTGAGAATGATATAATTGCATTTATACGGAGAAAATGCTGGATATTAAAGGGCTATTTAATCTAACAGAAAAGATGTTCACATGCAGTGTGATTACCTGCTGGATCAAATTATCAAAGGAAACAATGGGTTCATCTTCTCCTCCTGACAACTTCAAATGAAAATTGGATACTTCTCTGGAAAACAGTTTTAGCTAAATTTTACTTATTGAACTCAATATAGATGTAAAAACATGTTTGACGAGATGATCTACTGATACATCTTAGCCAAAGATTTTATCACAGTTGAGACAGGGCTCTAACCGTCAAAAACTACAAGTAAGGAACTATACGAAGAGATGCATGGGAGAATAATATACTTTTCTCACACGCAGCTGGTGGAAGTGATGGTGACTCTCCAAAACTTACAGCTGGTCATCAAATAGTAGAAGCTAACTGTACACTACAGAGTTATGCATTAGTACTATAGTGGAGCAAGACACTCCAACTGACACAGGGAGTAGTGTCAATACGTGTCTTAAAAGATCAAGCTTTGCAGGCTTGACGTCATTTAGCATAGATATCTTTTCAAATTCACAGTCCAGAAGTGGTAGATTAACACTATAGTTGTAAGTGAATGAACACTTGCAGTTATTATAACAGAAAATCGAAATTTGCTTCCTCGTTCTTATTACATTTAACCTATCTCATAATATTTCTTTTTATGTTGCTTTTCTATTATGCTGATATTTCATTCCCTGGAACATTGGCTCATGTATTTTAATCCACAGGATTTTAACACAATAAAAAGAGATTTTGTATATTTTTAAGTACTCTAGGAATAAATGGTGATTTGAAGGACAGCTATCACCCACTTCTGCCGTGTGAGTGAATTTGCATACTACACAGTAAGACTAAGAAGATTAGTAATCTAGATTCCACATTTTTAATATGCACAACTAAAAGTTCCATATAGCTAAGTGACTAGGGGGAAAATAACACTAACAGAAATAAAAAACAGAATGCATCTGTTTAGGTGTGATTGTAAGTGGAAAAGGAAAGTGTGTAGTTACTGCAAGGAAACAGATTGTCCTGATCCAACATAAAATATTTAAAGGAATACTTTAAAATATGCCAACCACAAAATATAGTAAGAATAAAAAAATTGGATAAGGTTCGCTATCTATTCATACTCATCACCATAGCATATAAGCAATTTCTAGGCCCTCACAATTTCTAATGTCTGATGATTATTATTTTGTTGTTGTTGTCCAACCTACCACTACCTTATGTTTAGAAAAACTTGCAACCTGCTTATAATTTAAAGAGAACAGACATCGCCATGAATTGGCTATTTATTAATTTATGAGACTCCACCTATCATTGCCTCAGGGTAAAGTCCCTTTGATTTGATCTACAAAGATAAAGGCAAATTCCATGCAACCGTTTCCAGGTGTACTGCTACGTTATTTAACATGATAGTTACTGCAATCTCAAGTGCAAATCCATATTTATTCACCACAGATTCTTTTTTCTCTTACTAGCAACAATAACTCCAATGTGATGACAAAAAGTTATGCCCAGATGTATCATATGGGATCACCATTTGATTTTAGATGCCTCCAGCGTAGACAACTGCATCTGAGCTAGTCATTTTAGACCCTGCAGAATCAATGGAGAGAAACGGGCATCGCAGCTTGCCCCTAACATAGGTGACTTGAACTGAGCCTGTTTTACGGCAGAGAGGGAGAGCAGGGCTGTGTGCGTGTGTGTAATGTTGGAAATTTATGCTACAGTCAACCTAATGTGTTTGACAAGTTCCAGTTGTCATTCTGAAAAACTGATATTCATTGTAAGACACTTTTTCCTCTTTAGTTGATACCTCAAGTACAGAGCTCTATAGAAAACCAGAAAGCTCTTATACATGATTGAAAGTATAGACATGAAAAACGTGCCATCACTCAATCTTCCACTTTTTATATACTCAGGAAGCTCTTCCTAAAGCTCAGCAAGTTCAGATATAAAAAAAATTCAGAGAGAGTTGATCACACTAAATGAAGACCCACAGCCACTTCAGACTGCCTCTGCACCAAAGAGGGAAGAGAGGCATCCCGAAGATTAGGTCAGCTTTGGGTGGTCTGTACCACCTTTGAAGCACAGGCTCTGCCCACCAACTAGCTGGTAAACCCTATGGTATCAGCACTTCATTTTCTGTTCAAAAGCATCTGAAGGTGTGTCACAGCCAGTTGCAGTACCTTTTCACAGGATAATACAGAGCATAATGTGTTATGACAGTATCATCTGAGGTCCACGTAGGGTGAAGACAGCAAAACTTACCACAGTCTCATCTAAATGGCCTTTAGGAATTAATCTCTATGATGAACATTTTCAGACAGCACAACATGGCACAAATCAAAATATTACCAGAGAAAATATTAATGCTTAGGCAACACAAGTAAATAATCGTTTAGATCTTCCTCCCAGGCTATGTGTTATTTATCAGTACAGATGCTGCTCAAACTAAAGCTAGGGAGGATGAATATGAGCCAAAGATGACAGTATTTTCACCCTGGGGGAGATTACCCATGTGCTGAAGGCATGGCCATGGTGTGATGTCACATCTCTGTGACCACATGTGAGCGTGTCTCCGAGTTGCACTTCTCCCTTACTGAGAACTGTCAACATAAATCTACTCTTGTGCTCTCTAGAAATATTATGCTTCTTTTTCTTCCAAAGCCCACAGATTTCCCATTTTATTCAATTGCTAAAGTTTTGTTTGCAAAGAGCTGGGAGTTGGTGCATTTGCAAGCAGCAGAGACTTTTCTTATAGCAGACATCTAGGAGGACCTGCCACATCTGGATCAAAAAGGATGTTTACAACAGCAGCTAATATAAACATTTGCCTAGCTGTTTCCATCACTTTTAAAATATCTCTAGAAAAAGGTCTGCCTACATCACATTTTGTGGGATACTTCCTCCCCAAAAAAAAAAAAAAAAAAAAAAAAATCTTTCATACTTTTCATTTACAAGAAATACAATCTTATGAAAACAATGACACTAAAGTCAAGCAGACTCAGGGTACAACATTACTAAGGATTATTACAAATCTTCTGAGAGATAGCCATCTTATGGAATATACCTTGCCTAAGGACAACACATGTATGCTTATTTACTGATAAAATGAAAATACAAGAACTCTTTTATATCCTGAGGCAAAAAGTGAAGATACTTAATATATATCTGTTCAAAAGTTTCTGCTATCCAAAAGTTCCCAGCATTTAATGTCTGGAGTATATGTGAACCAAGACTTGGATGGGAAAGACCCAAAAGAAAAACGGACAAAACAGAAATAAAGTCAAAGCAAAGAACTGCTGGTACTTGGGCTAATTTCTAAATATATATTAACTTACAGATTAATTCCTACTTATGAGATTGTGCTGGTCAGCTATAAGAGTAAGGAAAGGTTTTCCTTTTTCCTTTGATTCACAACTGTCTTCTGAATTATTGCCGTAAATCTGAATATTTTTATCGGATCAGCTTTAAGCTGAGATAGATGCTAAACTTCAAAATTTTATTTTCTTCAGATGGATGCAACTTTGAAGGATGGAAGCAATACTTTAAATATTAGTCTTATTTTCCACCAGTGTAACTTCCTTAGCATTTACTCCCAATTTAAGTTCTGCTGAATTTCAGAGTTCAGTTCAGAAATCCTATAATAACTTACAGATAGTAACTTACAGATCTAATTTGCAGATCATTCACATTTTATACTAGAATTGTTGCTATCTACTGTTTTGAGAGAAGTTTATATATTAATTACTATTATATTTTCAGTCTGCACTGTACAGAAGTCATGCAACAGATCTGCAAACAAATCCTTATGAAGTAGAATATGGTTCTGATATATTTACTTGATTATAACTATCCAACATGAATTATACTATACTATGGACAAACTATGCCAACCTTTTAATTAAATACATTTTAGCATTAGTTATACAAAGCACTTGAAGTGGCAAGATTACCCTACTTCTTCCCTTCCCTGAACTTAAAGTAGCCCATTTGATTTATAGCAAAACGGATATGGTTAATAATTACATCTCGGAATGAATGTATCTATTCTAATAAGAAAGATTGCAAAAACCGAAGTTATGACACACCTGTAATCATAGCTGTCTTTTAATTATAAGCACTGGAAGTAGCTCGAAAGCATTGTGACTTAGACTAAGGTTTTACAAGTCTTTGGCTGCAGTACCAGACAGACACACAACTGTTTATGCAGCTGCTCCACAAAGCAGATCAGGGAAAGTATCCAATTTAAATATAATACAGAAGGAAAAACTATCCAGTGTTAGTTTTCCACTCCAGTTCACAAAGCAGCCACAAAAGTAGTTGGGTTACTCCGAAGAGTGGAGGACACAGCACATACTGTCTAAGAGGCAGCAGTATGAAGGAAGGAACAGGAATATCTTAAAGATCTTATCAATGCTAAAAATAATAAATAGAAAATTGAAGAGCTTTATGAATACCCACGATCAAAACTGGTACTTAACTGAAAAACTGCCAGACAAAGCTACCCCATCCTGTTCCAACAGAATGCTATTCCTCAGCGAAAAGGTTTCTGATACGAATCAATGAAAGAAGTGGAACAAATCAAACGATACAAAACTAGCTACTTTGGTAAAAGATACCTCCAATACTCAGCTGGGTCACAAACCTTTGAATGTATTTTATCCTTCCAGTACCACAGATACTTACAAGGTAAGGAGGTATTACATGCAAGCGGGGAAACTGAAAATAAAAGCCATGCTCACAAAAAAATATCAAACTCATACTGACTTACTGTAGAAAGTTATGTTAAATAAAGAAGTCAGGACTGTAGGGCACCACAAAGCCAACAGAGAGAAGCAGATTCCTAACTGAATCAGCTGAACCTCTATTTACACAAGGAGTCTGAACAGAGGTGTAAGAAATCAAAATATTCAAAGACAGTGAATATGCTTAATACCCAAACTCACAACGCCAACCCAATTCCTACTGAAATTGATGGGACTTGATACCTCAATCCACGTTGTCTACCTTCAGGTACCAATTGAGGCACTGAGGTAAGAGATGAAGCTGCAGGCTCATCTTCCTCTGTATGTGCCTTTCTCTCACTGTTGACTACAAAGGGGCACAGGAAAGCTGCTCCTAATTTAGGTGTCTAAGGTAAGTGGAAAGAAGCTGGGTTTTAATACTTTTGTGGATTTAGTCCAGCACAAATGCACTCCACTTAAGTACAGACAGTAAGAAGTCTCGTGGCCCTGGGCTCTTTCTGTTGTTAATGGAGAAAGGTATGTCCAGGAGTCTGACTTTGGTGCACTGAATTATCCTTTCTCTTCACACACTACACTGGGAGTTAAAGTGCCTAATTTGGGACAGAATTACTTTCATCAAATTTTCTAAGACTTATAATCACGAAGTGTGAGCAGACAAAAGTAAGACATAGGTACCTTTCAATGGCAAATTCAGATTACTTGTCCCAGAAAAGCCTTTCAGCACATCTTCAACAGATGAATTAATTATCTCAGTGGTTCCAATCCACCACTCAGCTGTGTCAAGTGATTCAAGGCCAAATCACCATGCCATCAAACTAATCTCAGTGAGGTGTACCCTCCACTTACCACCTCTCAGCTGAAAAAAATATAAATCCTGGACTTCAAACTCTTCACACATTCAATGTATGAACAGGAGGGTGGGACAAATACTTATTCTTTCCATGAGTATTTATAAAAAAGAATAAAAGATATAACCTGAACACAATTGTGTATGTTGCAAAAAATCCTGCTTTTTCTGTACTGGAAAAGACAACATAAATTGAAATTTGCTGGATTATTGTGCTTGTACGTTCAGAGCTACAGTAGGAAAAACTGTTTAGCTATACAATGCTCCCCAAACTATCTTTCCTTCAGACTGATATTGCAGGTATTCAACACAAATAGTTTTAACTTTTGAAGCAAATGTAACCACAATGGTTTTCTATATTATTCTCAAAAGAGAAGTATTAGAGAAACTATATTTATAAACCATTACATGCAATCTTTCATGGTTATTCTTAAGAGAGCTTTAAGTGAAAAATTTATAAAGAACAGAGAACGTTGGTTTTCACTTTCATGTATTTGTAAGTGTGAAGGAAAGGGTCAAAGGCAAGACTAGAATTTCTCACAATACTTTCCTTGTGAATAATAGCTGAGAAGTCTGGAAAGCAAACTAATTGCTTAACCTTCACATTATCAACAAAGCTGTCATTTGAAAGCACAGTTAAAAACTCGGTCATCTGTTATGTTTGATGAAGTTAGTTTTGACTGAAATGCTCTCACTGTCTACAAAGAGAGCTCTTTTCTTTAAAGAGTTTCAGAGACACCTAAGAAAATGCTCTTTCTTTTGACTTCTAAACCTTTTTGGGAGAGGATGCAGGAAGAGGCAATTACAAGTACTGCCATCAGAACAATATAAATGATGAAAAAAATTGGTGTCTAGTTAGAAACAAAGTACATTGAAACAGTGAACGTACATTTATTATGCTATTTTGACTTTCTGATACCTTAACACTAAATATTAGTAGTATGTGACTCTATCACTACACATGGCATGTCAAACAGAATTCACGTTTCAAGTCTTGACCCACATCAAGGCACTGTCCAGCACCCCCTTTGACAGGCTTTGAATCTGGCTTCTCAGTATTTTAATGAGCAACTATATCTGGAAAAGGAAAATTTCCAAAAAATACCTGACTAGTTATTAGCCCATCTGTGCAATTCTACCTCCAACATCAAATGTCTCTTTGCAGGAATCAAGATACCTTCTAGTAATTACGGGCCTTTGACTGCTGGTGTCTTAACACGGCAAAACAGCAGTGTAACTTCAGCAAAGGCCCTAAAAGGACACCACTATTATCATGTATCTTACTTGGGAAGCCAGATTCCCACATGCATTCCAGTAAACTATATAGACATACACTAAGCTTTTCATGACTGCTGAGTAAAGAATAGCTTATTCTCCCAGTGACATTGCATTCAGCTAATTCACAGAACAACAGAATGGTTTGGGTTAGAAGGGATCTTAAAGATCATCGAGTTCCAACCCCCTTGCCATGGGCATGGACACCTCCCACTAGACCAGGTTGCTCAAAGTCCCCATCCAGCCTGTCCTTGAACACCTCCAGGGAAGGAGCATCCACAACCTCTCTGGGCAACCTGTTCCAGTG
>KZ516364.1:0-10878 GCA_002844005.1 Limosa lapponica baueri
TTTAATATTAAAAATGCTAAAATTATACAGAATTCAAAAATGCATGCTTTTGCATTAGATCCAGGCTCCCACGAAAGCGATATTGTGTATTTATTGTCACCTGCAAAGGGCAGGCTGTGGGGTCAGATTGCGCTGGAACTAATGATTATGGAGGAATTGCACTTTGTGGACTTCAAAAAATGCCCAGCAGGTTTTAGGAATAGGCTTTAATGGAATTCAGTACATAATCTCTACATTTGAAATAAATTCAAAATAACATCCAATCCATTTCCAATGGATTCCAATGGGTTCCAAAATAACATTTCTAATCCATCATTATGTTTAATTAGAGTCACAACAGAATTTTTTCCACACCACATAAACTCTGTAAACTGGTGACATTTTAGTTTTTGTATTGCTGCAAAATTTGGTTGCTTCAGTGAGGGGCTGTGATTTTTTTTGCTGGCATTTTTGTAATCTTGCTACTATGGGTAGATTGTTTCTGACTTTAAATTAGTTTGAATAAGGATTTTAACAATATCACAATGACAAGATTTTAAAGATGAGTAAGTGGGGTTGTTGCCGAGACTCAGGACAAGAATACAACTGGCAGATCGTATACACTAGCTGAGAGTCCATGTGTTGTGCAAGTGAGTAATATGTAATGTGATTCACCGTTACACTGGATATGCTGTGGAGGGTTGTGATTTATGTATGGTGAGTGGTGCTGCTTGGTGTTATTCATGAAACTAAAGCTGCAACGATGCTTTGCTAATGTCAGCTTTTTCGTATGCCCTGTAAGAATAACTGTACGGGGTTAGATCAAAGGTTTGTTGCTCAGAATCCCTTTTCTGGTAGTAGTTAAAAGCAGATAATCTCAGGAAGCATGTAAATTTGGGACAAGTAAAGAGCAGTACTTGTATGAATAACTGTCCTGAAATCCAACAATTTGCATCTCAAGGAGATTGGAAGTGTATTTCTGTGTATTTATCTGAGTAAACGTGAGATGGGTTTCTCCTTCATTAATTGTCTATCCTTGCTTTGAACCAGTGTGAACTTCTTGCAGCTGCAACATTTTGCAGAAGAGTTCTGCAGCTTAATGATGTTATACGAACAATTCTCTTTAATCACTTTGAAATTTGTTAGCTTCAGTTGCTGCTCCTTAGGTTCTTTACTGGAAAGAGCAATAAGCTGCTGCTCCCTACCCAATCTCCCCATGCCTCTCATAATTTTCTAGACCTCTACTATAGCAGTGCCCCTCAGTTGATTTTTTTTTTTCTTTTTTTGCCTTCTTTTCCTTCCTTCCCCCTCTTTTATGTAGAAGAGGCCTAGCATGCTTAGTGAGCATTGTTACATGCCTTTGGTCACCCTTGCTGCTGCCCTTCTCTGAAATTCTTCCAGTTCTGTGTCCCAGTAATACCAAAAAATAACAGAAAATAGTCCAAAACTTGTCCTGCTGCAGAGTGTGCTCATAAATTTCATCTAATCTTTTAGGCCATGTGGCATGGCTGTTGGCAAGTTGTGCTTGGAAGTTTTAGTGGACATCTGTCTCTGCAGTTCTAACCTGTTTCAGTACTAACCTCAAACAATTGCATGTAATTTTCAGGGCTGGGACTATCATAGCAAGACATTCATAGATCTGCTGTTGCAAGAGAGGTGGGGAGGACGGCTTTGCAAATTTGTCGCCTTTCCATGTGTTGGAATGGGACACGCAGCAGTTGCTGTTGATGATGTGGTAAGGAAACCGTTATACAAAATTCCTTTGTTTTCTAACCCAGAATGTAACAATACAAAAGAGAAACAGTTATCAGTGGTCTGGAGAAAGGTTTACAGAATACAGTTTGATTGGGTTTTTTTTAGATACCTAATTATCATGTTTTCCTGCTAGCTTTCTGTTTCAAAAGCACTACATATAACAAGTACTGGAGGACTACACTGTTGAAATTATACTGAATTTATAAATGGGACAAAATTAACCACAGTAGTATTATACTGCAGTAATAATTTGTTGTTTTCTGTGATTAAATTGGTCTCATAACTATAACTGGTTCTGCATCATCTGCTAAGAAAACAATTGAGTTATTCAAAAACAATAAAAGCCCTGGCACTTTGTCCATTTAACTATTTAGCTTTTAAACTAACTTAGTAGGAATTCCCATTCTTCAGATTTTATTTTTTTAAAATAACCTTCAGTAATTAGCTATTTAGACAACAATGCATAGTCAAAATTTAAAGGATACCTTTGGAAAACAGGCAACCGCCCCTGGATTTGTAGTGAGGTGTAGGATGCCTTATGTAGTAACATAATAAATATACTGTCTTTCTTATCAGTTATTGAATGTTTAATTTTTCCTCTTCTGTTGTAGTAAATCTTTGCATATACGGGAGTCTGTATTCTAAATAGAAATGATCAGTCTACTGCATATGAAATTACCAGATACTATAATACTATTTATTAATTGCTTTAGTCTTGAACTTTCCTATGTTTTGTATTGTCAAAACTATTGTAATGATCCACTGGCTCGTTCTGTCTAGTCTTGTAACCTCACTGTACTGAGCACAAGAATTAACAACAATCCTTGTATAAAAGTTTTGAGGGCCCTAAAAAACTAATAATTAATGTTAATAATTCTGAATATTTATTGGCAGTATTTAGGTGCTATATTCAGTCTTCACTCTGTGATAACACTTTACTTACCCATGTGTACTGTATTTCCTAATAATCTCATAAAAGGGGTGATGATAAAAGCAAAATGGTAAAAGCGTAAAATGGTGTCTGCTGCTTCTCCTTTGTCTGTGTTTTGTTTCGCATCGTCAAAATGGTCTAGTAGTACAAAACAGCACACTACACAATTACAGAACTCAAG
The DNA here is from genome assembly GCA_002844005.1 of Limosa lapponica baueri. NCBI lineage: Eukaryota > Metazoa > Chordata > Aves > Charadriiformes > Scolopacidae > Limosa > Limosa lapponica. The sequence goes on from KZ516364.1 coordinate 2,847, forward strand.
CGGCTTTGTCCCTGTTGTATCATTTTCCCTTGTGAATTTTTAAATTCTGTTTTAACTCTTCTGAACCTAATGCTGAAGTAGTCAGCATTTACAGTGTCTAATTCTCAGGTTACTTTCAGTGGCTTAAAAAAAAAAAAAGAAAAAAAGAAAAAAGAAAGTATGAAAGAAAGAGGTCTATCTGTTTCTCTGGTAGAACTAGGGACTGGGAGCAAAACCTCAAAACCTTTTCATTTTAAAATAATTTTTATACTTGCACAGTAATTAGATATTTTTTCCTATGACAGTATTTACTGTGTATTAAAGTGAGGGCAACAAAATAAGTAAACTAAAAAAGTTTGAAGATGATTAAATCCATGCTTAAGTACTTTATGTAACTGAATTGATAGCACCAACGTTCCGTGTTTTGTATGTTCTTAAAGAGTATGAAAACATGCACAGGGAAACAGGCCTATGAAAAGATGTTGGGGAGTATCAGTGACAATGGAAGGAAAGTATCTAACTCTTGCTCAGTTCAATAGCAAAGTTCCTATTGATTTCAAAAAGAGTAATGTATTACCTTTTCCATAGCAGGATGGCTCTTCCTTTAATGGGATTGTAGTGGTGGAGAGTCAGCAGCACGAGCCTCAGCAGCTGTTACAGCTCTTGGGGTTGTGGACCTTATGCTGTGTGTAAGCAAACCTGTACAGGAGAGAGTTCTTCTTGGGCTTGCATGTTTTTGTTATTTATATTACAAATTATGACAGAAATAAACGAAATTCCTGAAATAGTTATTAATTTCAGGCACTACTTAAGCAGCACACAGCTTTCATGCTGAGAGGTACTGAGTGTAAGAATCCACTGGCTCTTTTTGGCTTCCAAAGGCAGTTAAATCTAGTCTAGCTTGACTGCCCAGTCTAACAACTACAGAGGCTTCCTGTAAAGTCAACAGAGATGTAGAAGTAATGAAGAAGCCAGTCTCTCCCATGTGTATTTATTGTAGATGGGATGAGACATCCGCAAGTATCTTTATTGACCACAAAACCAGTGCAGCTGACGGGTTTGGACCAGACTTCCAATTTATTTTTAAACAGATAAGGGATGATCACACTCAGTGTTCCTGAATAATTTCTGAAGATAATTATTTTTAATTTTATAAAAAATGTAAGCAACCGTTATCTTTGTAGGCTGTGTAATCTCTGATATTATTCAAATGAAATAATATATACATATTTATCATACTTCTATGTATTTAAAAAAAAAAAAACCAACCAAATGTTTGGATTGCCAAATTGCATGCCTAAACAGTAAGCTTATAGTTTTTGTATGGAATGTGTGTTTTTTTTCTGGAACGTGTGGAGTGCCTGCATGAAACTTTACTGTGAATAAAGCTCAGGTTGCTTCAGTAGAGACTTCCCTGACTACAAATTCAAGGCCTAAACCTAAGTTCCTTACGCCTGTAACCACTGTCCTTTTTAAAATGTGAAAGTTGAACAACCATACATATGTCCTTACAGAGGTAAAATGTGACTAATAGAGTCAGCAGTTTTTAAATTGTTATCATTGATGGAAGTGCAAAGATAGAGATTCATTGTAAGCTTGAGTGAGCAGGTTGGATAGCAGAAATGTCACATCAGTTTTGAGAGTGCCCTCAGTATTGGTGTGCTTTATATTAAAGTGCTGGCCTAAAGTTCAGGAATTTCCTTTAAAAGCTAAAACTCTTATTTTTAAGGTAAGCGCCTTACTTTCAAGTAGTTTCATCTAGTAGATTTGCTCTGTATTGTTAGGATATAGCCTATCCTGTTAGGATTATAGCTGAAGGTTGCAAGGACTACAAGAAATACTATGCCATTACATTTTGGGTAAAGAGCTTCTATGGATTTTAAAAAAAATTGATCTGCTTAAAAATATACTTTTACACAATAGAGCTCTATGAAATAATTTCCTTCTAAAATGGAAACAGCATAAAAATGTGCTACTCGTTCCCATTTTACCTTGGATATTTGACTCTTGGCAGATTAAAACAGCTTCTGGGGTATGACTCTGGTGAAGAGTGAACCTCTGCCCTTCCAGAAATGTTTGTTTTAATTGGCTGATAGATCCACATCTGGAAACAAAATTAACTGCTTCAAGCCCAGGTTGCTTCCTACATAATGTAGTGGTTACATACCCTGTATTGAAAATTGGAATTTTAAATGATCCCTGGAGGGACTAAAATACATACTAATGCAACTACAAGACTTAATTAAAATCCGCCTTCAACCACTCATAAACACTGTTAAATTAGATTTAGACAGATGGGACAAATTATTATTATCATTATGGGGAAAAGACACTATCATGAAAATTAACATTCTCCCTTGTCTCATCTCCATTTGTAAACCCTGTGCCGATAGAAATCCCCAAGCTAAACATCTCTGTAATAAATAACTTGTCAGTAAAATTTTATGGGATTGTAATAGCACAACAAAAGATCTATTACTTAAAAAAAAAAAAAGTTCACAAAAAAAGGGAAGATTAAATTTCCCAGTTCTTGTCAAAATTTAACATATAATTCACATTACAATAATTGCTACAAAGGTATCTCAAAATTACAGGAAAACTTACCAACAGTCTTCATTGAAAAAGAATACATGGGGAAGCATTGCCTCATTTCTTATCAAAGAAAACGGGATTAATTATTATGGCCCACATTTTTCAGCTGACTGCGACTCTTTACAGTGTTGCCAGCTCAAGGCAGATCTGGTTGGTGTTTTGCTTCAGAGACTTTTTCAGACTGTGAACCCCTATTAGAATGAAAGGCTTTCATGACTCCCCTACATTTTGGGAACAGACGAAGTGAAACAAGGCACAATCCTGAAAATCTGTTTATAGTCTCTGACAGCAAACAGGTGTAAGGAACGTGTAACTGTAGTAGTCCTACAAATACTGGAAAACCAAAAGGGTGTGGGAACCTCCTCTTTTGCCACAGTAATTTTTGGCCATATTGATATGACGGTTGTTAACAACAAGAGTTTTCCTGCTACTATGAATTACTGCAAGGGAATTAAGATTGGAAAGATTACAAAACTATTAGGGGAGTGCAAACATATTTTATACACACACATACCTACATGGCAAAAATGAGCTTTCTGTACCTTTTCCTTAGAGCTTTGGATTTATTCAGTTCTTTGCTGTGGATTCAGTATCGTAACAAAGAAACCTGTATGTGGCTGGAGGGAGGAAGTAGTTCCTTGCTCTCCTTTAATCATTAGCTGTAGTCAAGGTGCCTTTCAGGTAGAAGGGATGACAGATAGGTAACGTCACTGCTATCAGATCCACTGTCATGGGATGCACTTGTGGGGGACAGCAGGAGACAGAGTGCACGGGGATACAGGTGCAGCTTTTCCAGCACCGTAGTAAGATGAATGCACCCATTGTCACCGCTCCCCTGCTTTTCCGTAGCCATTAGTATGACAGTGCTGTAATTGATTACCTGACATAGGACCTGTCTTAAAATTTTTCTCTTTTTCGAAGCTGTCCTTTGAGCTTTTCAACAGTGTATGGTTATCTACTGTTTCAATACGTTGGTCTTTCTAGTTCAAGCCGTGTTACCCTTGTAGCCGCAAAAAATTTTACATACTTGCAACAAAAGGAGGTAATATTTAGGTTTGATAGCTGTGTTAACAGCTGTCCATGGCAATGGTCTCTTATGTAATAATAGCGAAGATCAGGAAGATATTTATCAGGGTAAGGAGAATTGTCAATATAATTGAACTCATTAATTCACTGTAGCAACATCCTTTGCATGCTGAAGCTCTTCATTTTACTTAAACGTTTCCCGCTGGATGCACTATTCAAAATGAAAGAGTTCACTAGTTCTGCTTGAGACGATGCTACATACCATAGATCATCACTATGCATTACACAAATGAAGTGCGCTGGATTTGAGAGCAGTCCGTAGCAGAATGGCCAGATTATGAAAAACTCATTTTGCTTCCATTCTAATAACTGCCTGAAAAATATTGACTCCTTCGGAAACTACTGGGAAATATTTTTGAATTTAATTATGTTTTTAGGCTTTACTTTGTAACAACTCATCATCTCATTGATACAACACATTTGGAATATACAAAGAGAAATATTTCAAAGTGCTTTCGTAGTGCCCACAAAATACTGCCGTATTTCCAATACAAACTCTCCTATTTTGTCAGGTGTTACTGACAGTGCAAGTATTGATGAAAATGTATTTGGCTTTTGATTTTAGATTTATTTTATTCACTACTCTTTTTAATGTGATGCTTGCTTTCTTAAGGCAATCTGGAAAAGAAGTGCTTTCTTACCTTACTAGCTTATTGGTAGCCACATGGACCGTTCAGCCCATGTGGAGACTTGGTTATAAGCTTGCACTCAGAAAATCAGTTTATAACTGTATAAAGAATTTTGTATATTCCCATTCCTGGGACTTGCTCCAGCAAATTTAAAGGTGGGAGTGAGATAGTGTCGATTTAGCTTTAAGACTTTTTGCTTCTGGTTTAAACCAGATAAACAAAAGGAGATCCTACATCAAAGTAGAAATCAGCTTTTTAAATGGATGTGGACAGAAGAATCTGTGCACTCTCATCTTTTGAATCTATATTTATGATTTTATGAAAAAGTTCACATGCTAAAATTACTCAAAGTTGTTCAAGTATTTATTTTACTGCTCAAAGAATATGGAGAGGGAAATATTTTTAAGAAATAGAAAACTGTTATCACAAAAACTTGCAGTAATCAATGTGAGAAACTGGATGATGTCATGTTTAGATGAAATTTTACCACAAACGTAATAATGCTATGATAATTTCCGATGTAGCTACAATCAGTCAAAGAGATGTTAAGTCTTTTATGTTGTATTTACTTCCAAGCAGACAGTTGATGAAATTTTCAGAGGAAAACAAAGTTCGTAATTGTGCACTTAATGAAATTCCTAATATTGCTAATGATATCTTCTTTTTATGTTATTCCAAAGAGCTGCATGAACCCTGGTCATGGATAGCTTTGATTTATGACAGCAGTCATATTTATAATGCTTGTTAGTCATTCAGAATTGTTTGTTTGGGCAAACTGTTAATGTCAAACTAGTATAATTTTATTGATGTAATTATTTCTTTCATTATAGCAGTGCCTGCAAGCATTTCTATAGTTAGAGTTATAGTAGCATTCTGTTCTAAAACCCATATTTCAAGGATTTATAAATTAGCAGTAAAAACTTGCTGCAAGCTAAATCTTGATATATAAAGTGTGAAGCATGTATATAGTTTTGGAAAAGTTTCAGAAGACTTAGTATAACTTTTTTTTTTTCAAAATACTGTTATTTCTGAGAGATGGGAAGAAAACCTGGAAGAAAGGTATCAACAAAAGTATGCCTGTACATAGGAGTTGAGAAAAAGGTTTTCAGCTTTGAAAGGAGGGAATATTATCTTAATCTAAATCCTTAATTTAGCCCTTTGTAAAATTTATTTTCATTTATGTGTTGAGGCAGATAATGCTAGCAGATGTGTTTTGCTGTTGATAGTGGTCATTCTAAAAGGATCACGGCAGGCTCAGGATTGTGGAATTTAAGTTCATCCATGTGCTGCCACCAGAAAAGCTGGATCTGAAGGCATGAAGGTGTCTTGACATTCAAAAGGCTCAGTGTCTGGGTAGAGCTGTTATTGACAACCATGTGAAGAAACTTGTGTAAATAAAGAACAGTATAAAAACTGTAATGTGATGCCATGTTCTGCAGACATAATACAGATTGTTGAGTTTTATATGATAAAGAAAGGAGAAAATACCCAATTCTGTCAAGTGTTGCAATTTCTCAGTTCAATCCTGTCACTGAAGCATGTTACACACCTCAGGGGACATTAGCTCAGGAAACACAGTGAATGAATTTACATATTTCATTTATATGTGTAATTTTGTGAACTCACATGTGAAATTTTTGAAATCAGATTCACACTTGATAGTACCTTTTTGCATTAATTAGCCTTTTCTGAATACTGCACATTTTAGTATGAGTAAGTCAGTAAATTGGGGATCGCTTTGCAAAATGAAGGAGAACTCTGCATCGTTCCCATATGCAAGATAATCTTTCCATAGACGTGACACCCATGACATATATGCTTTCTGGTGTCTCTGTATTAGTTTACTACAACTATCTGTTGATTTGTTCAATTTTGAAAACATTTTGAAAAGGGATTGACAACAGCACTGTGGAAGCCTATATTGGTCATTTCTCAGTCATTTCCAGAGCGAATGTGCTAAACTTAGTATAAGGACAGGTGGCTGATTTTTAGTTTGCAACCCTTTGGAATTATCTCTGATGTGAGATAAGTTGCCTTCTCTACATCTCCGGTGGAAAATGGTCAGCAGTGGAAGCTCTGCAGGCCAGGTTTCATCCCTGCTTTACTTCCTCCTGTTCTGTGGGTACAACACGTTATTATTGCTTGTGATCTGATGTTTTATTCTTAATATCGCCCCAAAAGGTGGGGTAACATGGTGGTGTGCAGTAACTGTGGTGGGAAATATGGTCAGTAAAGTCCAGTGTCATTACTAATTTTGTTTACAGTATGACACAACCCTTCCAATAACTCTTTTGGTGGATCATGTGTTTTACTGTGAGCAGTGTTTCCAGGATTAGGTCACAGTTCCCATGATTGCCTTGTGTTGTTCCTTTGTCTCTTTCAGCTGTGATATGATGGTGAAGTGTTTTAAAAAGTAAGGTTTTGGCTGCTCTGGAAAAATTGGGTAGCAATTCTCCTTATTTTGACACTCAGAATGGCATACATAGCAGCTGTGAATATTTTGCTGAAAAGGATAATTTGTGTTGGTGATTCAGAATAATTGTGTCCTGTGCCGTTTTCCTCTGCAAGGCTGAATTAGTAAAAGGCTGTGCTAGAAGCCTGTTATCTAATGCATCCTAGTGTTATGATGAACCTGGCCTTCCCTAATAGCTTTCAGGGGACCCAAAGAGCCCTAGCAGGCTGTTTTAGGATCTACTAAGCACCAAGACCATAGTGGGTATGTGGTTGGAAAGAAAAGCGGCTTAAAACTGTTTTCCGCTGTCACCCAGAGACTTCTGCACTCTTCTGTCAGAGCCGAGGGTGGACCAGAAGCACTGGTATACCTGCTGTAACTTTAAACAATAGCTCTAATATGCATAGTGGATTGGTTAAACGGTTGCTTTGATTCCTCACTAAAAAGGCAATAGCAACTCCTGAGAAAAAAGATATGCATCATGTTGAGAAAGTTTCTTTTCTGTTTTGTTATTGTCTATTCTGCCTGCTGTTTGGAATGTGTAAAATGATTCTGACAAGCTTGATATGTGCCAAAACCCAGCATGCACACTGGTGGGAAGATTATCATCACCCAGATATAATAAAAAGATTCTAGAAAAGTGCCTCTAATGATGGGCTGCTTTTCTGGCACTGACAGGGATTTCTATTTATTTTAGCAACACCCGCTAGCACTACTGTAGCTAAAGGCCTGTTAGCATTTTCATTAGAAATTCATTTCAGGACTTTATAACTCAGCTGGAAAATTTGCTTTGAACTCAAGAGCTGCACAGAATACTTTTATAGAGACTGTTTTTTATTTTCTTGTATTTTTGCATTGAGCAAAAGTAAGCTATTTAGTCAAAAAAAAATAAATGGGGGAAACCAAAACATTAGCTGCTAAAAATCCCACTTAGGAAAACTTGCAGTATGTGTTTGATATCACCATCTGAAAAGTAGAACTGTGTATAAGTACTTGTTGAATCTGGGCTGAGTGCTGTGGTGTTTAACCCCATTGAAGTAGATTCCTTATGAGTAGTAACAATGTGCTAAAAGGCACAAATGTGTGCCATTTACTTACTTTTCCGCGTTAAAAGTACGTGTGACTATGAGTTTAACAATTATTTCTGATTTTGAATATTATAGTCACTGTTCATAAGTAAGGATGACATTTCATCTCAGATCCTGACTGACTGCTTTATTTTCAGCAAACATGTTATCTTAAGTGACTTTATTTTTTTTTCTTTATATTCACTGCGAGGTAAACAGACACTTGC
>KZ516589.1:0-10314 GCA_002844005.1 Limosa lapponica baueri
TCTTTTTTTTTTTTTTATTTTTTTTTATTTTTATGTTTGGTTTTGAAATATTACTTTTATTTCCCAACCAAGTCTTCCCTGGGAGTTGGCTTGGCAGGGTGTTTCCTCGTGCTGGAGAGCGGCAGGTACGTGGTGGTGAAGTGAGTGGTGGTGGAGCAGAGACAAGGAGCTGCTGTTGGTAGCTTCTGGGAAGTCTCTGGGCTGTGCCTGGTGACGGGTTCAGGGGAGCTGCGTGTGCTTGGATGAGGGCTTTGAGAAACCATCAACAAATAATTGCAATTTCCTCTTCGCCTTGTGGTAAGGCTCCATCCGAGCCTGAGAAACCGCTGCTGCTTGCCGTAATGATACACAAAGCAGAGATCTCCACCTCACCCCGTGCAAAACGCTGCGCAATCACTTCTAACTCCCTGTGGGTTGCTGTAGCCACAGATGCAGAGTCTGACATCCAAATGCACAACAGAAGGTGGGTAGGAAGTGCTACACAGACCCACATATGTGTGTGCGCCGGTCTCTCCTGCTTGTGGAGGGGTTTTTTCTTTCTCTTCTTCGCCCGGAGTGATCGGGGAGAAGCAGAGTAGTGTTTGTGCGTGGATCTGCTGGGCTTTGCACCACGCGGTGAGATGCTGAGCAGGGGATGAGGCTGGAGGAAGGAACCAGGCCCTGGAAGAGCTGGAGTTGGGTGCTGGTGGTTGGGTTCTCCTCTCAGCTGTGCTTTTTCTGGGGGACAAAGGCAGGACGCAGCTTTAACCTGCGGCCCCTGAATATCCTGCAAGCCCCGTGGGAGGGCGGTCTGGCAGGTGGGATCCATGGAACGGGTGCTCCTCTCAGCCCCTGTGTGACCAAGACACCCCATTTCTGCCCGCTTCTCTGAACTGGGGTAGGACTTCCACTGCAGATCACCCCTGACCAGCTGGAACCTTCTCCTGGTCTCTCCTCAGAGCTGTCCCACCACACAGAGGGACTGCTTTCACCAGTTGCCTGTCTGGAGGCCTGGTGATGCTCAGACCTGGAGTAGTGTCCAGCTCTGGAGTCCTCAGCACAGGAAGGACACGGAGCTGTTGGAGAGGGGTCAGAGGAGGCCACGGAGATGCTGGGAGGGCTGGAGTCCCTCTGCTGGGAGGACAGGCTGAGAGAGTTGGGGGGGTTCAGCCTGGAGAAGGCTCCGGGGAGACCTTAGAGTCCCTTCCAGTCCCTAAAGGGGCTCCAGGAAAGCTGGGGAGGGACTCTGGATCAGGGAGGGGAGCCCTAGGAGGAGGGGGAAGGGTTTGACACTGAAAGAGGGGAGATGGAGATGAGATGTGGGGAAGAACTGCTTTGGTGGGAGGGTGGTGAGAGCCTGGCCCAGGTTGCCCAGAGAAGCTGTGGCTGCCCCATCCCTGGAGGGGTTCAAGGCCAGGTTGGAGGGGGCTTGGAGCAAGCTGGTGTGGTGGGAGGTGTCCCTGCCCAGGGCAGGGGGTGGCACTGGTGGGGCTTTAAGGTCCCTTCCAACCCAAACCATTCTGTGGTTCTATCTCCTGCATCTCAGCCTCCACATCTCAGCTGGGTCGTGCCCTTGGAAAAAGCCACCTCTGAGTGCACTTGTCCTCATGGCTGTCGGGGCCAGGCTGTGCCCGACAAGCAACGAAACTGTTTCTCTGTTCCTTTGGCAAAGCGCTTGTGAAACACAGGATGACACAGCCTCAGAGAGGAATAGGAAATTCCCATCACAACCGGAGAACACCCTGTGGTCCTTGAACTTGTGAGGACTCGCAGCCATCATTATGCATGCGGCATCTTCCCCCTGGGTGCTGGAGGAATTACAATGCTGGGTTCTCCCAGGCTAATCACTGTTTTGAACAACAAGATTGATTGCTTTCTCTTTTAATTATTTGCAGATCACTGAGACTTTGCAAAATGCTCTAGGTGACACAAACCGCAGTTTAGTGTGTTAGCATTTGCCCCGTCTTGGGGATTTTTCAGGCTTAGCCACCAGCAGGGCTGTGGGAAAGGAGGAGTGCGAACATCCCTGTCCTCTCATGACCTGACTTGCGCACACGCGTCATCTCTGCCTTAACGTGGAGCTGTGGGGAGCAGCCTGGGTGTCTCAGCCCTGTCCCCCGTCCCTCTCTGATTGCTGTGGACGAATCCAAGCACTTAACAGCTTTTGGCTGCTAATTTGCAGCTCAAAACTGTCGGTGGCAAATTATATTGTGCCTTGACAACCTGGATTCATGCTATTCCAGGCAGCAGCACCTCCAGGACCATCTGCCCGAGGTGGTGGGGCTCCTGGCTCATCCCCGGGTCCCTCCATGGGGGGGTCACTCCTCTGCCTTCATCTCTGCTGACCTGGAAGTGGTTTCTGCGAGTGCTTTGTGTCTGGGTTGTCTGGCAGAGGCTCTGCCGGGGAGCCTCCGTGCCGTGCTATTTAAACCCCGCAGATCTCTGCCTTCTTAAAAGGTCACAATATCTGCATCGGCTTCTCCAGCTGGAGCTGCTGGAGGGCTGGGGGAGATACTGCGCTTGTCGCGTCGCATCGGGCAGAGAGCAGCCCTTCCCCGGCGTCACGCAGAAATAGCTTTTCTTCTTCTGGGGAGGATGCTTCGCTCTGGGGCTCCTTCGCCTGCCGTGGGGTTGCGCAGACGCCGTGTCAAAGCGTGGGGCTCATCTGAGGCTTCAAAGTCACAGCGATGCCATCTCCTCCGGAGCTCCTGCTGAAGAGCACGCTGCGAGCCCCCTAGTTATTCAGCTGGCCCGGTCCCTCCCAGCACCTCGCCTCCGTCTGCTGGCTTCTGAGAGGCACGGGAAGGATTCTTGCCCTTGGGGTGGCCCCAGCTCCCCTCAGGAGCCGGAGGACCCGTCCCAGGCCAGGTAGGAGGACGCTGGGTGCCACCGTGTCCACTTGACTGACGATTTTTTTTGTGTGCTGAGCTGTAGGGAAATGCACGCCTGCTATATATTTCCAATTAAAGCACAGCTTGGTGCTGATTAGATCTAGAACTTACATCAAGAAAGGGGAAAAATGTAAATAAGCAGTATCATTTCTTGCCTCCCCCCATCCTTTCGACAGATGGAGCCGCGCTGATTAGATTATCTGATCTCTTTCTGAAGAACAAATTGTTGCTGGGAAGCTGTCTCTGTGGCTTCGCAGCGCGCCCGGCGCTGACTCGGCTCCGGCTGCGGGGGTGACGCCGTGTTTGTTGCCCCCGCGCCGCTTCCGCCGGCCCCGGCAGGCAACCTGGCCACCGTCCCCCGTGCTGGTGGCAGCCGCCACCGGCCCATCCTGCTGATGACGGGGCTGGCTCCGTCTGCTTTCGGGAGTGAGGTGGATTTTTTTTCTTCCTTAAATGAAATCACTTCCTCGGAGTAATTACATCAGCTAATTGGGGACCTAATTGGCTAATTAGAGCAGAGTGACAGTTCCTTCGCTGCACGGGGGGAAGGAACACCCTGTAATGGCAGGAAATCTGCACCGCTCCTCGCTGCCAGCGCCCACCGTGGTGGAGACGAGTGGTGGAGGAGATGTTGGGTGAAGCCATAGAATCACATGGGGTTGGAAGGGACCTCTGGAGATCACCTAGTCCAACCCCCTGCCAAAGCAGGTCCACCCAGAGCAGGTTGCACAGGAACGTGTCCAGGTGGGTTTTGAATGTCTCCAGAGAAGGAGACTCCACCACCTCTCTGGGCAGCCTCTTTCGGGGCTCTGCCACCCTCACAGGAAAGAAGTTCTTCCTCGTGTTTAGGTGGAACTTCTTATATCATCATGTGCTGTCCTTCTCAGCCTTGTCTGGAGGGACACGAGCTCCAGGCTCCAAGAGCTGCCATCACAAGCCCTGCCGATCGGTGGGGACGTGGGCTGTGGCTGTGTTGGATCTGTTGGATCGGCACAGAAGGTCTCGTGGGGAAGCAGGACATCGGTTGCCATCAGCATCCAAAGGTCTAAGAGGCAGTGAATGGAACGTGGTAGAGCGCTGTAGCTTCACCCCATGCTCCCTTCTTCTGGGCTGGGCTCTGCTGGTGGGTCTCCTCGGCAGAAAGGTTTTGGGAAGGGCCGAAGGGAAAGGCTGGGTTTTACTTTCACCGCCTCTTTGTTGGCTGCAGACAAACAGCGATGCGAGCACGGCCCCAGCCTGTGGTTTGGTTTGGCTGCACCTTCGGGAAGCCCTTGGATGTGGTTTGGTTGTTGAGGGCCTGGGGTGGGAGCTGGAGACCTGGATGCCATTCTCTGCACTGGCACTGGTTTGGTGTGGCCTCGAGCAAGTTTCTCCACAACCCTAGGCCACTTTTTCTACTCTTTTGCCAGCCTTGCCTTATAAGTAACCTTCTTGGAGCAAAACCATGTCTGTGTGTATCCACAGTAGAGCTCTGATCTTGTCTGGAGCCACGTACGCTCCATTTCAAAATGACTTGGGCACCTAAATACTGCCTTACTGTTCCTGGGAGCATCCAGAGCTGACATGTAAGACCTCGTTCATGTGAGATCTAACCCTGGAGGACCATAAAGTCTGGCTGGCGTGTGTGTGTCTGCCAGCAGGGTCCCGAGGCACCCAGATGTGTCCATTAACTGCTATTCCCAGCACATCCGAGTCTTCCGTGTGTTGAATAGCTTGTGTCTGCCGCCACCTCGGGAGGCACAGGTGAGGTGTTCCTCAGTTGTCACATCCAGGCACGTGGGTAAGATCCATGAGGGGCAGAGCAGCCACCTGGGCCAGCTTCTGGGAGAGCAGAAGGTGGTGGGAAGCTTCTTACCACCCACAGGTTGCACCATGCACCGGGGGCAGCCGGAGGCTGGACGTACCCACCTGAGGTGCCTTCAGGCTCCTGCTTGGAAAGGTCGCTCTTTGCATGAAATAATTATACATTTATATATAAGGCCAGAGACGCTCCCAGAGTCCATCCTTCCAACCCCTCCTGGTTCCTGCCCTTGTCCTGAGCCGTGCGTTGAGTTCTCGCCGAGCAGAGGAGAGCCTGGCTTGCGAGCAGGACCACAGCTGTGGGTCCTCCACTTTCTGGGCAGCCCAAAGCCCCAGGTAAACTTGGTTGCAGTGACTGAATTTCACGTGAACACACTGCAAAGTGGAATTTCTCACGATTTTCATCTGACAGCACAACCAGCAGGCTGCGTTCACTCACGAACCGACCCCCGGGACGGATATAACCTGAGTCTGGACCAAGGGCCAAACCCAAGAGTGTGTTGTATGGTTTTAAGTTTATTGTGAACATTTCACCAGGTTCTAACATATAGTTACTTGAGCTGGTAACTGCTTATTCGGTATTTAAATGGCAGCAGAGGATACTCCCTCTGACGCCGTAGCGCAGCCTGCAATCTTCCTCCTGCTTTATATATTTGCCACGAGGTACCGGGCAGCGACACCATGGCCCTCCCGGGGGAAAAGCTGAACCTGCTCCCAGATGTTTTTGCAGCTGGAAGAAAAAAAGGCCTTGTTGCGCTTAAGGATAAATCGGTTTCGAAGTATTTTTGTAGCGCATAAAATAATATTTTATATATAGAGAACAAAACGGGCGAGGGAAGGGTGCTAAATTCCTCCAGTAAATTGCTCAGGGAATTTTTGTTCAGCTCTGTTTCTATCTGAGGAAAACAATCTGACTGTGATCACGGTGTTAAATGCCAAGGAAACGGCTCGACCAGGAGCCGGTCTTCACAGAATTTGAGGTTCCCGGGGAGTTTGCTCAGGTAACCCCGGAGAGAGCAGCGCTCCTGAGCAAGCCTTTCTCTTGGCTCTCTCACTTGAAATACGATTTTGGTTTCTAATGTGAAACAAAAAAAAATCCACCCCAGTTTCGAATCGATGTTTTGACTTGAAATGTCATTTTGTTTTTAATTGAAGAACCAGAGTGAAATGACATTTTAAGTCAAAATGTTAATGTTTTGTTTAGACATCTCCCATGGGAAAATTTAAATGTTTCATCAGAGCTGACATTTGACTGTGAAAGAATCCCCCAAACCCAGGGTTTTCTCCAGAGGGGGGTTGGGCAGGTTTTGCTGCCGGGGGTTCGGATGGGGCTCTGGAGATGATGTGGGGGTCACTGAGGGGTGTCCTCAGGTGGGTCATCAACCAGACCCGCTCCAGCTGCTCCCGGTAGCGGAGGAGGAGTGGATTGAACGCTCCTCGGCGGAGGTGAGCGGGTCACCGGGCTAATGCCACGCTATTAAGCTGCTGCATCTCGACGAAATCCTCTGGCACTTGAAATAATGAGCTCTGCTAATTCAGTGTGTTTTACACGCCCTGGCTCAGACGGAGAGATCCTGCCTTTCCTCCGCTCATCGGGCTGAGCCGTCCATCCCCAAAACCTGGGGCTTTCACTAATTCCTGTTCAAGGAAGCGCTCGATTACTGCCAAGGGAAGGTTTGCTTTGCTGGGGAGCCCCCTCTGCAGAAGCACCCACTTGTGCAGCAGCGAGAACCCCCCCCTCCCGCAGGGCTTCAGCCGGACTTTGTGGCCATTTCCAGGGAGAAAGGAACAGAAAACAACACGCACCGCAGAGGATTTGTCGCCGGCACCACCTGAGCTGTGTTAGTGGTGAGGTTTCCTAGTCCCATCACCCTCCCGTGGCACAGGGGAGGGCTGGGGAAAGGTCCTTCCTTCGGCCACCTCCCTGGGCTGCCCCTTGCAGCAGAGGGACAGATGCAGGACTGAGGTGAGATCTGGGGAAGAAATTCTTCACTGTGAGGGTGGTGAGAGCGTGGCCCAGGTTGCCCAGAGAAGCTGTGGCTGCCCCATCCCTGGAGGGGTTCAAGGCCGGGTTCAAGGCCAGGTTCAAAACCCCAATGCCAAAACGGAACAAAAGAAGACCCTTCCCTGCTGCCAAAGTTGAGACAATGCCGTGAGTCTCTAAAGACACGGAGCAATGGCTGCAGCAGCCACAGAAGCAGTTGGCAGGTTTGTCCGAGTCTCCCAAAACACCCAAATCCTGGGTGGTTCAGGTGGTTCTGGCTTCTCCGTGCCCGGGGATGTGTGGGCAGGTCGCCCGCCAGCTCCCAGGAGCCAGGGATGGTGCTGATCCCCGCGGGAGGAAATTAAAAATACATTGATTCTCATTCTCAGACGTCTTGCTCTGGGGTTAATGCGGTGTCTGGTTTTTCCCCCTTAACCAGAAAGCAAATAACTTGCAAAAAGCTTTGGTGGTTGCTTCTGCGGTGGCAGCATCTCTGCGTGGGAGCCTGCTGGAGGGACGGGCTGGCGGGTGTCAGCGGGGGCTGCCGGGGGACAAGCCTGAGCTGCATGAAGAGCAAGACAGGATCTGGCCCTCAGAAATGGCATGGGGATGAGGGACTTTGGCATGGGCATTGCTTTGGGCTGCTGAGGGCCTGTCTTCTGCACAGAAACACGCCTGTGGCCTCTAAAGGAGATTCTGGTTTGGAGCGGACAAATGCCCACACAGAAAAACACCGTTTCCCACGTGTGCTTTCCAGGCTTGCCCTGGGCCACTCGCTGCTTCCTGATGCGGTGGGAGCATGGGGGCCCTCTGCTCTTCCCAAGACACAGGTTTTTTCCACTTCTTTTCCTGTTTCTGTGTTGTGACAATAAAGTCCCCGTGGCGGCGCAGAGCTCTGCAGGCAACCCCTGCTGGTGAAAACACGCCAACCCATGGCATCCACCGCGGTCCGGGGAGATAGCCTTGTACTCGAGCCTCATTGTTTAGTTGCGGTGTTTGCAAATACTAAAATTATCTTTAATTATTGCTCCAAACCAAACAAACAACATCTCCCGTGCACACAAACCCCCGCCGTGTCGAAGTGCCGGGGCTGAGCCGGCTGCGGAGTGCCGACGTGCGGCGCATCCCTGCTGCTGGCAGGACCAAAACCCTCGAGGGGCCATTAGAAGGAGGCTTTTGGCTTGTCATTTCGCTCTCGTGGGTTTGTCAGGCTGCTTTGTCTGCCTGTTTGCCTTCACTGGGGTTTTCCCCCCCTCTCTGCTTTCCCCATCCCCTTTCGGTGACGCTTGGCGGAAGGCGGCGGCGTTGGTGTGACAGTGCCAGGCCCTGGGAGGGGAGGAGGGGGCGCTGAGCAGTCAGTCCTTCGGGTGATAGCCCACGTCTCTTAATTTCACTTGAAGGTCCCTGCGAGCACGTGCTGGCTCTGGCTGCCAGCCTGCCACCGTCACCTCGTGTTAATAACGCAGCAGGGCTCGCCCAGCCTATTCTCGGCGGGGGACATCGCTTCCCGTGCCGAGCATCCTCCCCTTCTCCCTGCCTCATCCTCCCCTTCTCCCTGCCTCATCCTCCCCTTCTCCCTGCCTCATCCTCCCCTTCTCCCTGCCTCATCCTCCCCTTCTCCCTGCCACATCTCCCCTTCTCCCTGCCACATCCTCCCCTTTTCCCTGCCTCATCCTCCCCTTCTCCCTGCCTCATCCTCCCCTTCTCCCTGCCTCATCCTCCCCTTCTCCCTGCCTCATCCTCCCCTTCTCCCCGCCGCATCCTTCCCTTTTCCCTGCTGCATCCTCCCCTTCACCCTGCACCATCCTCCCCTTCTCCCCACAGCATCCTCACCTTCTTCCCACTGCATCCTTCCCGTCACCCCTCTGCATCCTCCCCTTCTCCCCGCATCATCCTCCCCTTGGCCCCGGCGTTTCGGGCGGGAGGGCGAGCTTGGGCGAAGGGCAAAGTTCCCAGCTTGGGCTGGACATTTCAAGTTTCCCATTACCCAGGGAAACCGCAGCCCCGTCTGTACTTTAGTTTAATTGCTGCTTTTCTGAAACACTTCAAAGAATGTTTCTAACCGCAGTATGTGGCACATATTATTAGATTTGTTTTTGGAATATAATGATAAACTGTTGCCATTATGGAGGTAGACATAATTATCTGAAATCTATTTTAATCTATTCTGCCTTTTAAATATTCTATGTTCCCTTTTAATAAGAGGTAGCATCCACCCTTTGATGTTATAGCGGAGGTGTAGAAAGCTCTCCTCTCCTTGCTGCAAATGTTAATTGAATAGCCTCCCTTTCTCTTCATTAGCTGCATTAGCTTGCATTAACACCTTTTAATATCTCTTTAAAATCTTGTTCAATTTACTTTCTTTAATCTTTTCCTTTCCCAGAGTGTTGCATCACTTTGATCCTCATCTTCTTCTTTTCTTTGATGACAACTTTGAGTTTAATTTGTATTTGAATTGAAATGGAAATTTACTAATTCCCCAGAATTCAGCCTGCACTTTACAGGGGTTCTGGCATCCGCATTAGCATTCCGTGCTGCCTGTGCGGGGCGGGGGGGAAGAGGCCAACCATCGAGATTTCTGCCCAAAACGGCAGCTGCTGCCCTGACATCCCCTCGCACCCAGGCAGGAGAGCGGCTTCGCTGTCAGACGCCTTGAGGATCCCAGACGAGGTTAATAAAGGAATGTTCTGCAACACCTTGTTCTCAAGGGCCTGGCTGCCAGGCTCTGGGTGTTCCTGGTCATGTCAAGGTGTGCTGAGCTGCGTCGGTGCTCAGCACCCTGCAGCACCCTTCCATGGAGTGCGCTTAGGAGCAATCCATGAGTGCAGAAGCCCCCTCCTTGCCTGCCAGCCCCCAGAGCTGAGCTGGGCCAGAGAAGGTCTCCTGGCCACCGGCACCAAGCCATTTATCACTGCCTGCCCTGCAGACCCAGCGAGGAGATACTCGGTTAAGCCTCCTGAGGGGTTTTTGATGGGACCAGGATGGGTGACACGGTGCTCTCCTCTGCCAGCCCCCTCCTCGCTGCTCTCTGGGCTGGTGTTGGTGGAGGTTTGGCAGGGGAACTGGTGTGGGCAGCACGGCCGGGCCCCCCCTGCCCATTGCAGAGCACGTGGCACCACGGGGACCTGCCAGGGGTGCACAAAGAGGGACAAGAGCCATCTTCATCAGATGTGAGTGGTTTTGTGCTTCCCGGTGAGTGACCTGGAGATGAACAGTGTGACAAGGGGTGCTGGCTTCTCCGCTGCCTTCTTTCCCAGGCAAAGCTGGGGAGTAGGACCCGGGAAGCCCTTCGGCCCTCTCAGCCTTGCTCATGAGTGAGTAATATCTCGATTTATCTCTTAGAGCTTCACGTGCTGTTGGGAAACAAGTGGTAGCAACTGCTGTTTTAGTGCTCGGGGACCTCTCTGTGCTGCTCCCCTGATGCCTGGGGCTTCCTTCACAGTGCATTTCTGCTCTTGCCTTCTGGACGGTGGAGGATCCTCTTCAGTGCAAACCAGTCCTGGTGCTGAGCATCGCTGCATCCCGCCCCACTCTCCAGAGGTGATGGGTTCACTCTAGGTGTGTTGTAGACCTTCAATAGAGGGACTGGTGTCCTATCTGCAAGTCACCTTAGCATCACCTTACCCTCAATTATTCCCAGATCATTTTGCCTTTTAATTA
>KZ516633.1:0-10407 GCA_002844005.1 Limosa lapponica baueri
CTACAAGTGGTCCATGGGCACTATCTGGTTTAATTTACCTAGGCATGTAGATGGGAATATCAGCGTCTTAAATGGCTCCGATGAGGCTGCTGAGTTTTCAGGAATTGTGCCCACTACTATGCCATTTAGTGTCTTGTTTTTTTTGCAAGTGGCTTCAGAGTGCAATTGTGTCTCAGAAATATTTGAAAATAAGAGTGTGTAATTGGAGGTAGGACAAAGTTGGAGAAATTTGGTTTTGGCATCAGTATATTGTTACTTAAAAATGTAGTGGAGGTTGGTCTTCACCTGTCAAAACAGAACTGCTGTGTTCTGGCTCTTCCGGAATAATCATTTCAATATTTATACTTTACACTGTGCTGGAAAAAGAAAATGCAAAATGCAGATTTGCATGAAGCGGGTTATAGTCTGCCTTCTCCAAAGCATCTGGTGTGGCAGGTAACAGGTTCACTGTGTGGTTACAGGTTGTGCTTTGATCTCAGCTCTGCTGGTATTCAGTGTAGAGTAATTTTGCTAACTCTGGCAATGCGTAAAACTGGCTCGGTGGATGATTTGGACTTTTTTCATTATGATTTTTCTTTGCAATTAAAAAAAAATACAAAGCTTCTGGTTGCGCGTTAACGTTGATGATGAATAACACTTAATGTGATTTTAATCATTGTCTTTTGAAGATAAAGACTGCCCCATTTTGGCACAAATCCAGTAAAGTCAGTCGGACTCTGCGAGTGCTTGTTCCATCCATGATCTGCAGGAATCAGTTGTGTGTCTGGGTCACCTTGCCAATTCCCAAGGCGCTTAAATCACATTTTCCTTGGCTTCATAGAAATTTGTTGGGTTTTTTCTTGTTTCATGCTGGATGAAATAACCATGTAAACAACAAAAGTGTCAGTGTGCAGGCTTGGAGAAGAACAACACCCTGATGCACCAAACGTAGATGCCCATCACTCATGCTGTAGCTTAAAGCATCTGAATTCCCAGTGTGTGTGATGTGTGTGTTAGGACAGAGTTGGTCCATAAGTTCTTAAGTTCCCCTGAATTAAACTTAAAAAGCATTACAGGGTTTTTTTTTTTCTTCTTGGGTGTTAAAAATTTGTGAAAAGATAACTTACAGGACTTGTACAATAACTATTTTCTTTTTCTTTTTTCCACATGTTGGCACTACAGGATGGGAATCGCAGCTCCTGGAAACAGGGTTCCTGGGGATATTCCTCTGCCCACTCTGGACCCTCTCCCGCCTGCCCCAGCACACTCCTCCTTCCAGCATTGTCATCTGGGGCTTTCGGTGGCTGATTTTCAGGATCATGCTTGGGGCGGTAAGTGGGACTTCAAATTTTTGCTTTTTTGAGGTGGCAGCAAAAGGAGCGTCTCATCCTGGTGGAAAACCTCCCCCTGGTCCAACACAGGAGTCCTGCGGTTTAGGACTTTTTCTGGTTACGTGGAAGGAGTGTGTAGGAGGAAATGCTTCATGCTCTGGTTCACGAAATCTTTCAACTTACTATTAGGGTTTATTTTAAGGAGGACAAACATAAGAGTAAGAATATCTGTGTTGATATCTTGGTGCTGCTCTTGTGATTGGCTGTTGAAAAGGAATGAAAGTGAAGGTTGAGACTTGAGCATTGTGGCTTTTTGATAAGATGGTTGGGAGTCCAGTGGGTAATTCCCGGGGGCCCAGAGCTTTACCCTGAGTTATTATTTCTTTGTGTGTTTTTTAGTGAAATGTCATTCTCTGCTCTGTGTTTTCTAAGAGAACAATTGCTGCATTACTGTCCCTGTGCCAGTGGAAATTCCCAGGTAGCTTGTAAAAGAATCCATCAGGAACTGACACATCTTTGTTAAATTAAAGGTGTGTCGGGGCCATTATCCTGTCATCTCGATATGCAGTTTGGACATTTCAAAATATGCCAAAACTTTAAGCCAAGGATCATTGCTATAGAAGGTGATTGCAGGCAGGTGGGATGTTCATGTGTCCATTTGCTCCAAAACTCGTCTCTCGCCCCAGTTCTTAAAGTGCTTGAATCTGTAGTTGACTTCAGTAAGCTCTTAATTATCCTCCTGCTCTTAAAAAAATAAAATAAAGACAAGCTTTTTTTTTTTTTTCTGTTAACCTTAGTGTTAACCTGTTTTCAAGACAGCTTTGTTAGTGGAAAATACGTTATTGCAGTAGATATTCTTGGAAAACGTGTGCTGTAGGCTTGTTGCATCAAAGGGCAGCTTCCCAGCCCGTGGCAGTTCAGCTAATTCAGATTTAAAGAGCAGAAAATGTTGCTTTTTCCTATGTGTCGTGTAAGTGGTATTTCAAAACCCACTCTTTGATGTTGCATTCATTTCTTTGCCATAGCTGTTGTGTAGCATTGCCAAATTTTGCTCAGCTTCCTAAAGCTGCAATTCTTGCTCATTATTAATTCCTGCAATTCTTGTTCATTATTAATTAACTAGGTCTGGTCCTGCTGCAGGGCACTACAGATGGATAAAATGACTCCAGAAGGTCCACTCCAGCACAGCTTTCTATAATGCTATAGAATATCTGCATATGTAGATAATCCCATAGATTTTAGTGCAACTGCTCATTGAAAATATTCAGTACGTGTTTATGGGACAAAGTCAACTTTGTAAGGCCCTTAAAATGCCATAAGGCTTTTGGTTGGAGATCAGGTGAATGATGCTGTTCTGGCATCCTGCCATACTACTCCTGTGCCATACCCTGGGATGGAGGCTACTGGCTCCATCTGTGATTGCAATGTTATTTTAAATGATAGAAATCCCATCTTTTAGGAAGCTCTTGTAGAGAGAGGGTCTTGTCTGACACTCCCCTGGATGGGAGTGGGAGATGGAACTAACGGGAAGATCTCCGTGCTGGGCTGAACGCGCAGTGTCAGGACACTCATGGCAAACAAGCTGTTGTGGTTAGGTAGGTAAATCCAAATTTATTTGGGCTCTTGTGATCTGTTTCATGGAGTCTTTTCCTGGAACAGCTGAAAAATTGCTATTAGAAAAATAGCTGGAATGGTTCTTAGCAAAACTGCTGATAGGAAAGGAATTGAAATGGGAGCGTTTGTGCAGCTTGGTGCTGTTTATGGGGAAATGAAGGGAAGTGTGATAGCCAGGTCAAGTGCCATGAATGGCTTTGGGAGAGAATAATGGAAGATAATCCTTAAAAACGGCCTGACTTAAACGAACAAATCTGTGTGGGGGCTCTGCTGTAGTGTCAGAGTCTACAGCCTGGAGGAGCCATCGGGGAGCTTCAGGGCTGGCACCACAGCAGGTTCTTGCTGCGTTGAGTCACTGTCCTCGTGGCATCAGGGCTTGGTCTGTGACGGTCCTTATTGCTCAGTGTCACTTCTGCACGAGATGGCCTGTTGACTTGCTGCTGGCTCTGTGCGGAACTCCTTGGGGACAATAATTTGCAGTCCACATGAACATCACAGATTATGAACTTGGTCTAGTGGAAGGCGTCCCTGCTCATGGAAGGGGGGTTGGAACAAGATGATCTTTAAGGTCCCTTCCAACTCAAACCATTCTATGATTCTGTGATGAGATGTGAATCTCCATGCAGTAGATCCAACAGGTATGAAGGGTATGTTGTTGGTCTAGTGAGAATGGTTCTGCTGAAACTTTCTTGGATGAGAAATTAAGGGTGCTTTTGGTATTGACTTTGTCTGTTTTTCTTGATGCTTTCCCATTTCTCACATCGACTTGGTTAAAATGAAGATCTTTAAAAGTTGGCTGGAGACATCTACCCTTGAGCTGGCTGTACCCACGTGTCCCCAAGCCATGGGATAGGTGTGGGGAGGTCCCAGTCCCAAGGGCAGCTGCTCTTCGCCCGACAAAGGTTTTCTACAAGCTTAAAGCGGCACTTAAATCTTCACGCACCATCCACTACTGCTGCGTGGTTTTTACAGTAGTTTTGAAGTATTTTAAGCAACTGTTTAGGGAACACAGTTGAAGGCTGCTAACCTGCCAGAAATATCCATCCATGTTTTATTACAAATTAAATTTCCTGTCCTCTCCTTTAAGCACAGAATGGTAAGCACTTTAGTAGCGTGGTTTCTTCGTTATATTTTTGAGGGCAGCAAAGGTCTAAGTTGTGAAAAGATTTGTGAGTGCAGTAACACAGTGCTGGCTGGCTTTTAATGACAGTCATGGGTGTGGGTGACCCTGGGGGTCCCAGTCTCTGCAGGACCCCTGTGCAGGGATTCGAGAGGAGCTGAGGATGTTCCCTGTCTGGCGGGATTAGATCCCATGAGGTGACCAGTTAGTCCTCTGACTTGAAGTCGAAGAGGCAAGTTACCTTAAATGCAAGACGTCACTTTGACTGCAAGTCTTGGGGGAACATGGTTGTGGGGTCTTGGGGGTTTTTTTGGGGGTGGGTTTGTTTATTTGTTTGTTTGTGAATGTATTATTTGGGCCATTTATCACCAATGATGTTTTTACCAAACGTCAGCGTAGCCCCTTTGTCCCTGATGGATGGAGGTTGACTCTTGTGGTCTTGATGCTTCTCAGCTTTTATAACACTTCTTCTCAGTTGTGGTGCTGATTATAGAAAGAATCTACAGTCTTTGACACCAAATGTAGGGAAACACAGCTGATTTTCTTAACAAGTTACACAATCACCAAGTTTGCATCCTGTTTTCCTTTTAAAATGGGAGTCTGACTGAGCTTTGCTCTGTTTCTGCTAATTTGTAATATATATTCTGAATTATGGGACAGGTTGGGTACAAAGGAAAAACCATGCTTGCCAGACATCTTTGTTACTGTTATCTCTGTGCTGCTTCTTGATTTTTGTCTGGAGAGTAATAACTCTCCTGTTATTTTAGGGAGAGCCCTCTGCAGAAGAGATGCTGCCCCACGAGTCCCTTGTCTGTCTGGGTTACTGATATATAAGTAACAGGCATGGGAGAGGAAAACATGGAAAGGTCATTAAATGGGGATCTATACAAGCAAGTGGAAATCGGTGATTGATGGTATCTTTAATGTTTTGGGGCCCAAACACATGTACGTTTCCTTCTCAGCCGGGGTAATGACGCTTGCAGGCACCGGGAGGCCGGTTTAATGCGTGAAACCGAAGTATCCTCCTGAAGCCCAGGTGCACCTGCTCCCAGGCCATCTTTGATTTCTCCCCTAATCTGGGCAGGAGCTGAAGCATCTGCACAAATGTGGGCTGAAGGAAGTTTTTCCCAGGGGTGGGATTGGCAATGATTACATCTTACGCAGAAAGAAAGTTTGACTTTCCCGCGTGGTTCTCCAGGGACTCTTCTGTCTGGTTGGGGTAAGGCTTTCCTTGTAAAATGCCATCCTCAAAGCAAACAGCATTCCCTTGGGCCAGCTTGGATTTTCTCACCTTGTGATGGATGTTAGGTGAGCAGTGCCATGTGTGGGTTTGAAACGCGCCTTAGATGGGCAGGCTTGTCTCTCTTCTGCAATGTGGTGGCTCCCAGTGAAGACTTCAGGTTCTTGTCCCATAGCTCTCCTGTTTTCTGCAGTCAGTTCCTGGATCGTGAGCATTACATGGGGGTGGATTTCACTTGCCTGCCCCTTTTTTTCCCCATTCAGCATATCGTATTTGGGAACTTTTTCCATGCAGAGCTCTAGCAACCAGAGATTTGCATTGAAGCCCTGGGAATTCCTACCAAATTGAATGCTGATGCTCGTTGCAGCCCCTCTTGTATCAGCCTGTGAAGGTGCAGAAGATCAAGCCCAGTAAGCTGCTGGATACAAAATAAACCTGACTGTAAAGAAGGGAGGCTAGACTTTAGGATGTTATTTCCTAACCCAAATTGGCATGATTGTTGCTATCGGTCTCCCCAGAGCACATTAACCGGCATCTCAAAAGTTTCCTATATCCTATCACCCCAACCTCCTTGTTAAGGAGCATTGGAGCAGCAATATGTTTTTATACTTTCTACCAGTAAACCATAGAAGTCCACAGAGCTGGTGGACAATGTCTCAGCAGCACATGAAGCTCACGGCTGCACTGTGCCTGTTCCTCTGCTTTGCTGCTGCTGCCTTTTCTTTTGTGTCTCCCTCTTAAAATCTCTCCTCAGGAGTTGAATATTGGTCCTGATGCTCAATAGCATCCCCAGCATGGTCCTGTTTCCTCCTCTATTAGTCCTAACCAGGTGTTTGCTGCTGAAGCGTGTGAGCACCATCGTCCAGCTCTGGACTGGTGTAGAGGAGCTTTGCTGTCTCCTGGCTAATCCTCCCCCAAAACATCATGTTCAGATCTTGCTTTATTGTGCATGCCTTCCCTGGGGCTGGCTGGGCTTGCTCCGGGGAGATACAGCATCTGAGAAGTAAAATAATCCCGGCTGCGTACTTGGAGGAGGCGAGGAGCACAGGCAGGCTCTGCTTCTGGGGTTTGATTGGCAGCAAGTGCTGGGCTGATCTCAAATATTGCTGACTTTTTAAAAGGCATAATTATGTGATTCAATCTATATGTTTGATGTTCCTAATAATCCATTAGTGCAGGATGTAAAGACGGATGCTTCTTAGGAACATGCAGAGGCAACAGAATAGCGGTCCCTTTGTGTGAGCGAGCAGCTTGTTAGGAAATAAGTGATGCAAACAGACATTTACGGGGCTGATTTGCCTCACAAGTGCTCGGTGACTTGATATCTTTGTCGTTTTGCTTGTGACTCTCTGTCACTCTGATTTCTTGAAGCCTGGAAGATGCAAAGCATTGTTTTGTGTTTCCACAGGAAGCAAGAGGTGGGTAAGCAAAGGTGCGTGCTCAGCCCGTCAGGCGTTAACCAAGGACGTTAACCAAACCGTGGTGACTTGCCCAAAGGAGCAGCCCACGCTGTCAGTAAGGTGCTTTGCTCGGCAACGTTGCCTGGTGCTAATTAGGTGTTTTGACATCTGGAGGTACCTGGGGAGACATCGAAGGCACGATGCTGCGCTCTCAAAGCCTCGGCCCTCTCTCAAGTATATATATATTTTTCAGCAGACGGAGTTTGGTTTCCAGCTGCTCCGTTCCCTGTAGAGCTGTTGTTGGACTTGGTGCATTTGATGGGTCTGAGGATGGTGGGGGGTGTCTGTACGCTGCTGGCCCAGCTCCCCAATCTGAGGCAACTTCTTCTCTGAGCTCCTCACCGCAGGCTGGGGGTCCTGGGGGGAATTTGGCTCCTGGCAGCCATTTAGTCAAACTGCAGATTTTTATAATCAGCTGATCCCCAGTAATGGGACCCGTTGGAGGAGTAGCTGTGCTTCCCTGGGTCGGTGGAGCAGCATCTCCCCTGCATCTTGTGGCTTTTCAAAGCCAGGTCATGTTGGTGCTGTCTGGGCTTCGTGCTCTGGCCAGGCTGTTGGGGGCAGCTTCTGGTTTAATTTTCAGGTCCGTGATCATCTGCTGCCCTAGGAGAGGCCGTGGGCTTTACCTCTGAGATGGGCAAGTTTCTCTTTTGCTTTTGGGTGGGTTTTTGTTGTTTTTTTTTTTTTTGTGATAGGCAGCAGCATTTCTTATGAGCTTTATCGGAAAAACATAATTTGTGACTAATACCCCATTCAGCAAATGTTAGTCACGTTCATTTTTTGCAGAAGACTTGAAAGTAGATGACAACTTTGTCAAGTTCAGATATTTGGTGTAATTACCTCCTGCAGGTGAAAACCATGTGCTGGGGGAACCTGGATACCTGCCCGGCTTGTGTTGGGGGCAGGCTGGGAGTAGCTGTGGGCTGGTGAATTGCTCACGCTGTGTTGCTAAACTTTGTAGTAGCTCTTTGGATCCTGAAAATCACTAGTGATTGCATACGTAGACTATAAAGTACAGTTTCTGTTTCTTCATTAGTTGAGCGTGTAAGAAACATTGCATACGTACTTGCTTAGAAATGTGAGAATTTGATTTTCGTCAACACCTGTGTGCGTAACTATAGTAACACTGATAAAACTTAGTAACTGAAAAAACACATGTGAAGGGATAGGAGTAGAGGAATGTGATTTAACTAGACTTTGGGAAGAACCCTAGACAAGGTTCATCCTTGAGCCCCCTGCAGCCAGCCCCGGCGGGTAAGGGGGGTAGCAGCACTGGGTGATGGGGGCATCTCCCCGTTTCCCTGCCGTGGGGTTTTCCTGTGCTGCAGGAGCTTTGATGCCCCCATCCAGCCTGCTGTGTGATGCCACGCCGTGCCGTGGAGCAACTCAGGCTGCCTCAAGCTGAATCTTGACTTGCAAAGACTGATGCTTTTGACCACAGACATGACTTTTATGATTTCCTGCCCAGTTATTCCCGAGGATCGCCTCTGCTTGTTCCACACAGCTCCTCCACTCGCACACCAGAGGGGTTTTCTGACAAGAGGCAGTTAAATGTGGGGCTGTTCCCTCCTACCAGCACATCTTTCTGTTGATATTAACAGGGTGCGTAATGAGTTCAGGTCTGACTCTTGGCATAGTGTTGTCTCTTCCAGCTGGAGCTGGTGAAGTGTGGTGCCAATGATGGGACAGGTCCAGGACTTACTGGGTCAAAAAGCGAAGGAAGCAGTGCGTCCCCTATAAAAGCTGTCCTGCTGCCAGGTACAGAAAATATGGCTTAGGGGCTGGGATGGGGAAACAGGTCCCCAGCTGAGAAACTGGGATGAGCATGGGCAGAGCAGGAGCGAGGATGTGGGAGCCCCATCCAGCAAAGGATGCTGTGCCAGTCCCAGCGAGGCGCCGGGGCCCCTTCCCGCTTGGGCAGGTTTGCCGAGCCTGGTGCTGCCAAAATCGTGCACAGCCGGGTTCGGGGCTGCCAAGATCTGTCCTCGCATCGTTACATCTTTGGCTTAAGCTGGGTAGAGCGTTAAATAGCGGGCAGCTTTGGGCCGAGGAGACACGACTGGTTTTTATGGGTGTGCGTGGCAGCGATTGCACGTGTGCTGTCTCTCCCGCTCCGTGTTATTTGAGGTTTGGAGCTATTCGAAGTATGCGTGGATGTTTTTAACGAGCGTGTATCAGCCGTGCACGGCCTGGATTGCTGCTGCGGATGAAGTTAGCGGAGCCAGTCGTGCGAGGGAGCCCTGCCTGGGAGCGTGAGCTGCTGCTGTTTTACTGCAGCCGCGCAGCTGGCACTTGGAGGGTTGGTGCTAAAAGCAGCATGGAAATGTCATTATCCGTTTACGGCTGGTGTTCCTCCTGTAAAACATGAGGCACACGAAATGCCTTTAGGTCAGGTTGGACTCGAGGCCAACATGAAGCAAGAGCTGAGCCGGAGTTTTCTTGCACCGGAGCGAAGGCGAGTGTTTGCCGCTTGCACATGGCCGTGATGCTGTGGGGTGTTAGTGGTCCCTCTGGAAGCGCCCAGTAGTGATGGTGTGCTTCAATTTATGTGGCTTTTCATCATCTCCATTTAAAACTGTCTCCTGTGCCTCTTCCCTTCCCACCTTTCTCCTTGTGGGACACAAACATGGAGCCTGGCAGTTCCCTGTATTACGCACAGCCGAGGGCTGGTGGTTGCTGTGCTGGTGACACGTATCCCATCCCAACGCACGCTCTGAACAAGGGAGGTGTCAGCGGGAATATCTGTCAGAAGAAGTGATTGAGAAGGTTAAATGCTTTGAGATTTCCACTCTCTTGTTGCTGCAAACCTGCTGCCTCCCCGTTTCATGGCAGCACGGACACGTATATACAAGGGAGGCTGTACACATACAACGCGGCTTGTTTGGACTGTTAATGGAGAGGTGGTTGTTTCTCAAGGGTTTCCAATAAGCACTTAGTTTTCCATCAGGATGGGTCTGCAAGTGCCCTGTTAGCAGAGAGCAGGCAGCACTGCTGAGATGTGTATGTTAGTCAAAGGACTAGGTAGGCAATGTTTGCCAGCTTGATGATGTGATGTTCTGTACAAGTAATTATCACTACCGGAGATGTAACGGGGAGGTGAAGGGGATTCAAGCACTGGGGGTGTAACAGCACGTCGGGAAACTGGAAGTAAACAGGGAATTAAGGTGGAGCTGTGTCTTGCGAAGGATCAGAGACATATGGAATAAGTTACCAGGGAAGGTGGCTGGAGCAGAGTATAAGTGAGTCTGAGACATCTTGATTAGTTTCTGGAGGAAAGGATTGAAGAGTGTAGTGAAAAAGCAGGGAAACAGGATTTAAAGCACATTACCACTTTAATTTAAAAGTGCCCAAAGCAAGGAAATTCAGATTTAAAGCTGCCAATCTATCACTGGCTGATGCAGGTGTTGGGGTTGGGAGGACTCCGCGGGGTCTGTGCGCAGATGGATCCGTGCCCTGCAGGCTCCACTCCCCGGCCGGGGCCGTGAGCTCCGGCAGCTTAAACCCAAGCCTCATGTTTTCCCTGGGAATTAGATCCTTTAATATGTGTGTTATGTAATAATACAATAATAATATTTATAATATATGTGTGTTTTTATACAGTAATCTGCTGTGTGTGCCGTGTCCTTGACGTCTTCCTTGGGCAATGCCCTTAAAACTGATGCA
>KZ516651.1:0-10445 GCA_002844005.1 Limosa lapponica baueri
ACGCTAACCGTAAGTGGGCCATCCCCAGCGCCATGCGGCAGGCTCAGCAGGAACCTCAGCCGGCTGTCAAGCCAGAAGTAAAGCTTGAGTCCAATTCATAGAGCTTTCCTGGCACATTTTGCTCAGTTGTGTTTTAAGTGTGTGATTCATCCTTTCCACTTTCCCACTAGACCGAGGTTTATAGGATGTGTGTAAATCCCACTTAATGTTTTATAACTTACTTATTTCAACAACTATTTTGGCTATAAAATGTGGGCCTCTATCCGATGACATTCCTATTGGTATCCCAAACCTCAGAATTATTTCTTTTAGTAACACTTTCTCCACTTCCCTAGCTTTCTTGGTGCAACATGAAAAGGCCTCGGGCCACCCAGTACAGGTATCTACAAGAACCAGTAAGTACCTAATCATTTATACCCAGGCAATTCAGTGACATCAATTTGCCAATATTCCCCTGGTGCTTGCCCTTCTGTTATTTTTCCAAACTGAATCTTGTTCTGTATTTTTGGACAACATATTTCACACCTTTCTGTCACTGACCTCACTACTTCAGTCATACTTCGACTACCTATTAATTTTTGAAGATGCTTCAACAGATGCTCTGTTCCCCACTGCACAGCATCATGCTCCCTTTTCACGATGCTACTCATGAGTGAATACAGGACTACCACCAGCCCTGAAAGAGTGACAGCCTAGCCATCACCCCGTTTCTCTGCCTTTAAAACTGTTATTAAATTTAGATCATGTTTGTCATAGATAGGCTTTTCTGGTAATATCAGTCTCTTTTCTGGCCCTATGGCTAATGCTTCTATTTCCATGCCTTTTTCCACAGCCTCTTTTGCAGCCAAATCCGCCAATTTATTCCCCTGTTCCTGTGCAGTTTGTCCTGAACGATGTGCTCTACAATGCGTTACAGCTACTGCAGCAGGGGCTTTGATGCTTTCTAAAAGTTTTAAAATTTCCTCTTGATGTTTGATCTTGATCCCTTGCGCCTTCAGGAGTCCTCTTTCTTTCCATGTCACCCCATGTGCATGTACTACTCCAAAAGCATATTTTGAATCAGTCCAGATATTGACATGCTTTCCTTTATTTACTTGCAACACTTAGGTTAGGGCTATCAATTCGGCGTTTTGGGCAAATGTATTTGATGGCAATGCCTGTGCTTCACAGTGGATTTCACAGCAGCATTTTTCTTCCCTCCTTAAAACAACATTAATTGTAACAAGTGGTTATAGCTTATAGTACCATTTACCGGCCACTTTTCTCCAGTCCGTAATTTATATAGCAACCACCACTGATTACAATACTTAATTAAATCATCTCTTTTTGCAACCCCACCAGGGGGTCCAGCAACTTGTTTCCAACGACTCAAAATACAACCTAAAGGGGACTTCCTTAGGATTCCTCCACCTGTAGATGATCCAGCGCCTATTTTACGTTCAAGGGATAACACACATAGCGGAGTCTTTCATACAGCAATAATACAATCAATCGCTATAATGA
Organism: Limosa lapponica baueri; assembly: GCA_002844005.1. Classification (NCBI taxonomy): domain Eukaryota; kingdom Metazoa; phylum Chordata; class Aves; order Charadriiformes; family Scolopacidae; genus Limosa; species Limosa lapponica. Next base: position 1,504 of record KZ516651.1, read on the forward strand.
ACAAACACTTACAGTAACAATTACCGTGGTTACATTCAACATTTACCTTAACCGGGGACTCTAACCCCAGCCTGGGTCCTAAACCCAACCTGGAGGAACTGGCTGTGTCTTATGGGCAGGTATCCAAAACCTCTGAACAAATGCCTTAATACTTACAAATCAGGGAATCACAGAATCACAGAATAATATGGGGTTGGAAGGGACCTCTGGAGATCATCCAGTCCAACCCCCCTGCCAAAGCTGGTCCTCCCAGAGCAGGTCACGCTGGAACGTGTCCAGGCAGGTTTTGAATGTCTCCAGGGACGGAGACTCCACCACTCCCTGGGCAGTCTGTTCCAGGGCTCTGTCACCCTCAAGTGAGGAAGTTCCTCCTCATGTTTAGATGGAGGTTCTTATATTCAAGTTTGTGCCCTTTTACTCTTGTCCTCTCACTGAGCACCACTGAAAAAAGACTGTCCCCTTTCTCTTGACACCCACCCTTTAAGTATTTTATAGGCGTTGATCAGATCCCCCCTTAGTCTTCTCTTCTCCGGACTGAAAAGACCCAAGTGCCTCAGCCTTTCTTCATAAGAGAGATGCTCCAGGCCCCTCATCATCTTTGTAGTCCTAAATCAGTGGTCCTTGCTCAGGGGCTCTTCAGTCCGGGGATCGGGGTGCTTTCCAAGAATCCCTCAGTGCCAGCTAAGGTTCCGCAATCCCAGCATCCGTCAAGGCTCAAGAGCAGGGTCCCATCTGGGTCACCAAATCTATCACCGCAAAATGGCAAGTAAAACTCTCTTAAGACTCAATTTGGAGTTTCAGAGAGCAGGCATTCTTTAGTGCAGCGCCGGGCGCAGAGGGGATCGCTTCTCCTAATGTATGCGTCCCGAATGCTGTTGTCAAGCCAAATTTATACACCACAGGTCTACATAATCAATGCAATTCCAAGAACACATTAGCATATTCATTACGTTTTCAAGAATTTGTTTACATATTATAATGAGCTTTTGGGCATGCATAGTCCTGTTTTCCGGTAGTCCCCAGTTTGAGTGAGGGTTGTTTCTTCCTCAGTTGTCATCTTCTTCATCTGTCCCTTGGCTCACTTTTCATGTTGGCAAAACATTCTAACTGCTTAATTAGCCATTAATACTAATGATCTTCCTGCTACCGTCTGTTTGTCAGAAAATATCCATATTTCTTGCATCCTTGTCTTAGGTCACCATGTTCTCAAAGCCGCAGACATCCTTTCTTATCTTACTAAGTTCTTGAAATGATTCAGGATGGTTACTAAAATAGCTTTATTTATTCTCTAAAAGAACATTCTCTACAGTTTGACCATTTACGGAATACATAAAGCCTGCTTTAGGTATCAAGATAATTGCCTGGTAACCATACTCTTGAGACATTAAAACAAAAGACAAACAAAAATCATTATGATCGCAGAAGCGCTCGGGTTTTGCAATAGGCTTTACAGCACAGGTGCATTAGTTGAATAGTTACAAATTTGTGTACAGTTCCAATTGTTAACATGAAGGAATTCTTTCCCATTGTCTGTAAAATTAGAAGGGTAAATTAATTTTTCTTGTTTTCCCTTTTGACTGCTTCCCTGTCCAATCAATACACCAAGGAGTAGGTTGCATACAGTGCCATTCTGCTTGTTCTGCAGTCTTCCAGACTGAAGTGACCTGCATTTCCCAAGGGAATCCATCCCAAGGTTATGTTTGCTTAATCAATCCAGGTTATTGGCTCTCATTAACATGCCAGCACCAATCTTTAGAATCATTCCCCAGAATCTTCCGTTTCCCTAATCCAGACTACTTTAACTTTTTTAAAATTAAATCCTCATATTCCAGTTCCATTCGTTAACACGTTATCAAAAGTTTGATTAAACGGAGGGTTAAAATTCGCCAATCCAAAGGAGAGGCTGCTGTCTTTGATAAAGGCAAGTGTGCTCTAATTTGACTCACATTGTAGATTTTCCCAAATGACTGCATGAGCTGCAAAACTAAATTATTATAAAAGATATGTAAGTTTTGATAAATCAGCATCAGCATCCTGACCTTCCTTTTCGACTCTTCCTGTTTCTTTTACAAAAAATTTTTGAAAAAGTTTTTTTATACAAATAGCAGTCAAAAGCAACATAAACTAAATACTTAAAAAATCCCAATCACTAAACAGCTATTTTCCCAAGTACAACTCATTAAATTTTAGAAAATTTCAGTTGTAAGGGTTCTGTCTCTTCAGATTTCCAGGGATTCATTTCCGCGATCGGTGCTTTCTTCACCCGAATACAGTGAATCCAGGAATTAATTCCTTCTCCCTTGACAGCAGTGCAAGTCTTTAACAGCCCAGTGTAGGGCCCTTTCCACTTCTCCTTCAGCGGCTCATCTTTCCAGGTTTTTATATAAAATGTCTCCCTGTTGGAACAGATGCACAGGGGTGTCTGAAGGAAGTGGAGTCTTCCCGTTCAAATGCCTTTGTAAGGAGGATAAACTTTGGGGGAGAGAGATTAAATATTCTTGAATCCCAGCTTGTCCCTTTCTATGCACCTGATTTCCCCCTGTATTTAAATGATCAGTTGAGTGTGGTTTTCTGTACAAAATTTAAAAGGGGCTTACTCCTTTGTTTATCCCTGGAGTTATTTGAACTCTCAAAAGGGCTAAAGGAAGAGTTTCTGCCCCCTTAAGATGGGTTTCCTGGCAAAGTTTGGAAATCTGCCTTTTTAGAGTTTGGTTCATTCTTTCCACTTGACTGCTGGACTGAGGATTCCAAGGAATGGGTAAGTCCCATTTAGTATCTAGGAATTTGGAAATTCCTTGCACTATCTCTGCAATAAAATGGGGGCCATTATCAGAAGAAATACCTTCTGGAGTACCAAATCTAGGGGTAATCTCCTTTGATAAGATTTTAACTACCTCTTGAGCTTTGTTGGTGGGAAAAGGGAAACCCTCAGGCCAACCACAAAAGGTATCTCCCAATACCAGTAAATATTTATATACGTTGCACCTTGGCAATTCAGTGAAGTCTATTTGCCAGTGTTCCCTGGGAGTTACTCCTTGTTTTACAACTCCCCCATAATCTTTCTAGTTATTTTGCAGTTGTTAACACAACATAAAGCACTTTTTTCTACTATTACATCTGCCAAACTTTGCATCTTTGGTCCAATGACATATGGGCTTTTTACACTCATTACTAGTGCATCTGCTCCTGTGTGTAGCTCCTGCTGTAATCTTGAGTACGGCTTCCACCATCTTCTCAGAAATTAATAATTGTTTTAACGGAGTCACCCACCATCCTTGATCATTTTTGCAACAGTCTAATTGCTCTGCCAACTGGTTTTCTTTTTCAGTATCTTTTGGGGGTGACAGTCCTAAATGAGGTACCGAGATTAGTGCTCCTGCAATTTTTGATTCTTTCAAGGCAGTCTCCTTCACCAACTGATCTGCTTTCTGATTTCCTAATACAATTTCACTGTTTCCCTTTTGATGGGCTTTACAGTGCATTGTTGCAACTTCTATAGGCTGCAAGACCACTTGTAAAAGTTTCATTATTTCTGTTCTGTATCTGATTGGAGCTCCCTGTGAGCTTAGAAGTCTCCTTTCTCTCCAAATGGCTCCATGTGCAGGAACTACTCTGAATTCATCTTTAAAATCTGTGTAAATGTTAACTCTTTTCCTTCACTGAGTTCCAAGGCCCGCATTAAGGCACTCAGTTCAGCCTTTTGAGCAGAAGTATTACGTGGCAGAGATTTAGTCTCTAGGGTCTGAGTATCCAGCCCTTCGTTTTCCTTCTGACGTGAAGTTGCTTCCATCCATGAGTAGCTCCAATTCCACATTGGGAAAGGGTTCCTCCTGCAGGTCAGGCCTGCTGGAATATGCTTGTTCAATTGTGGTTAAACAACCATCCAGTTTGAGCTTTCTTTTTAGAAACTTGATATCCTGCCAGTCCCAAAAAATTGCTCAACTTAAGGTGGCTTCCAAACATGTCTCATAGTTACCAATTAACAAATTGGTACTATTTGTTAATTAAAAAATAGTTAATTTGGTTACTATTATTAATACCAATAAATCATACCAATTAACAAATCATCCCCATACTGCAATAATGTTACAGCATTATGGTCACTTTGCCATTGGTCAAGTTCTGTGGCAAGTCTATCACCAAATAATGTAGGGCTGGTTTTGAACCCTTGAGGAAGGACAGTCCAACGGAGCTGTGTCTTTGGTCCTGTAGTAGGATTCTCCCACTTGAAGGCAAAGATGTTCTGGCTCTGCTCATCCACAGGTATATAGAGGAAGGCATCTTTCCAATCGCCTTGATAAAATTATTTTTATGTTGCTGTTAGGAGGTGAAGCGAGGAGGGTATATGGGTTTGGGACCACAGCGTGGAAGTCCATCACTGAATCCTTGAATTGAATCCACTGAATCCTATCGTCCTTGTATTCTGTTGAGTGAGGTTTCTTGACAGACAGAATTGGAGTATTAAATTGCAATTGGAATTCTCATTGGTTGACAGAATTATTGTATAAACGACAATAAATTGTTATGGGTTTTCTCCAACCATATCCCCGCTCCAGCAGCCCTGGCCGGCGAAGGGCTGAGAGAAGGGGCAGAGCCCCGACTCCGCTGCAGAGCCGGGGGTACCAGGCTCAAAACCCAGCGCAGCAAGAGCTCTGCTTCACAAGTTCCAGTTCTCCTGACCCTGCTCTGCACGGGCTGCTTGGCCCCAGGGGCTGGGGTGGGAGGTTTAAGGCTGAAGAAGGTGGGCTTGCTCCGAGTCCTGCCAAAGGGCAGAGAGCTGCTCATTCCTGGGTTGAGTGTTCCCTTGCTGTCTCAGAGCGAGGTCATTTACCCGCTGTGCAGACACCAATATACACACAGAGCAGAGGTATTATCTATTTATTTCATTTCTGCAGAGATGGGTGCTGGGTGGGAATCCACAGAGCAAGCACACCCAACTAAAAAAGCTTAGGAATATTTATATGGTTCAAAACACAGAAATCTGGTTTCACAGGGCCTTCTGACCTTTTTAGAGCTCTTTATTCTTACCTAGTGAGAGATTCTACCTTCTAAAATTTTATTCTTTTTAAGTATTACTTAAAGTATTTATATATAGTATATATAAAGTATACACTTAAAGTATTTTACTTTTTTAAAAGTACATTCTATCTTCTTAAAGTACATCATTCCTCCTCAACCCCCCCACTCCCTCCCCTGAGACTATGGGACTTCTTTCTATAGTTCTCCTGTCTCACTCTTTCTGTTCAGCACCATTACATGGCTCTCAGCAGTAGCCTGTGGAATCAGTTTCTTAGTACGACTCAAAGAAATGCAAATCATGACTAGGGAAACTAAGCAATGTCACACGTATAACTTTCATCTTAATAATGTTAGACTAGCAATACTTTCCAATAAAGTAAGAGTAACAATATAGCAGGTAACAGTTCATCAGGAGTCTCTGGTTATTTGGAGTTTAAGCTCTCCTGTCAGTATAGAGGTCCATTTGTCCTGGTGTTGCTCTGGTGCCACCTTTTCTCTGGTGCAATGGATCCAAGAGTCAATCCCATTTACCTTTCTTGCAGTGTAGGTCTTTAGCAGCACCGTGTAAGGTCCTTTCCATCTCTCTTTCAGGGTTCATCTTTCCAGGTTCATATGTAGAATGTGTCCCCGGGTTGAGATGGGTGTACTGGAGTGTCCAAGGCAAGCGGGGTCCTCTGGTTCAGGTACCTGTGCAGGGAAGATAAGCTCTGCGAGAGAGAAATCAAATATTCTTTAACTGCAGCCTGTCCCCTTATGTGCATTTGATCTCCTTCGTAGTTAATTGGGTGGATATGGTTTCCCATACAGAATCTCAAAGGGACTCACACCCTCCCTGACACTGGGTGTAATTCGTACCCTCGTTAGTGCTATGGTGAGAACATCTACCCGTTTCATTTGGGTTTCCTGACACACCTTGGAAATCTGTCTTTTTAGGGTTTGGTTCATTCTTTCTGCTTTGACGCTGGACTGTGGCCTCCAAGGGGTATGGAAATCCCATTTAATGTCTAGAAATTTGGAAACTCCCTGCACTATTTCTGCAATCAAATGGGATCCATTATCAGAGGAAATACCTTCTGGAACACCAAACCTAGGGATGATTTCTTTCAGTACAATTCAAATTACTCCCCTTGCTTTGTTGGTATGGCAGGAGAAAGCCTCTGGCCAACCAGAAAAGGCATCTACCATTACCAATAGATATTGATGTAGGTTACACCTTGGCAATTCTGAAAAATCTAGTTGCCAGTATTCCCCAGGAGCTACCCCTTGTTTTAAAACTCCTCCCGTGATCTTCTTTGCAATTTTGGGGTTATTTGCGCAACAGGTAGTGCACGTTTGGGCTATGATGGCTGCTAAGCTTTGCATTCTTGGTCCAATGGCATATCTTTCGGCAATTAACACCAACGCGTCAGCTCCTGAGGGTGTTTCTTGGTGCAGTCTCTTGAGTAGAACTTCCATCATCTTTTCAGAGATTAATAGTTGTTTCAGTGGTGTTACTCACCAACCCTGATCATTTTTAAAACAATCTAATTGTCTGCCAATTGATATTCCTTCTCAGTGTATTGTGGGGGTGATAATTCTAAATCAGGTCCTGGAATTAGTGCTCCTTCAAATTTTGATTCCTTTAGTGCTGCTTCTTTTGCTAACTGGTCTGCTTTGCAGTTTCCCTCTGTGATTTCACTGTTCCCTTTCTGATGAGCATTATTGCACGCTCCTTAGGTTGAGGGACTGCTTGTAAGAGTTCCATTATTTCTGCTCGATATTGAATCGGAGTCCCTTCTGAACTTAATAGTCCTCTCTTTTTCCAAATTGCCCCATGTACATGCACTACTCCAAATGCATATTTTGAATCTGTGTAAATGTGAACTCTTTTTCCCTGGCTGTGCTCTAAAGCTCATTTTGGTGCAATCAATTCTGCCTGCTGAGCAGATATATTGGTGGGCAAAGATTTAGCCCCTAAGGCTCGAGTCGATGTTACCACTGCATATCCGGCTTTTTTGTCATCCTTCCAACATAAATAGTGAATAGCTCCAGTTCTGCATCTGGCAAGGATTCATCTCGCAGGTCAGGCCTACTTGTGCTTAGACAATCATGAGGTGGTTCATCAGATTCAGAAATGGGAAGCAGGGTGGCAGCGTTTAGAGTAGAAGTCACTGAGGTTGTAACATCCTCCTTTTCCAACAGCTAATCTGCTGGGGGAGATCCACTGTTGCCCTTTGTTTTCAAGGAGAGAAGAAAAAGCGTGAGGCACAAACACAGTAATTAGTTGTCCAAAGGCCAAGTTCCGGGATTCTTCAATCAAAGTTGCAGTAGCTGGGTTGTGTCTGCATTCCGGCATATAGAGGAACTCATGAACTAATTTAGTATCTCCAGTTGAACATTCCATAGGGTGTAAAAACAGCCTTAAAGTCTTTTTTTCTGATGCACCAACAATGCTTATTTTAGTTTTACTCAAAGGTCCCTTACAGCCTGTTATGACAGAGTGTGTGGCTCCGCTATCAATTAAAAAAATCTAATATTTCATTCCCCAGCTTAACTGGAACCAGAGGATCAGCTGCAGAAACTTTAATAAATTCCTCCGGTGCCCTTCAGTCCAATGCAATCTCTGCCGTGAGTCCCGTAACTTCTCCCATCTTCCTTTCCTGACTCTTTGAAAGACACGGACACTCTCTCTTCCAGTGTTCCTCTTGCTACAATGCGCACACTGATTCTGTCCCAAGGGAATGGCACAACGATTTCCCATACAATTCTCACAGCTCCCCCCTCAGCCCAGAGATCCACTCCGCTTATTTCTTCTACCTCTCCCTGCTCCTTGTCCTCCGGCCAAGGCAGCCAGCAAAGGAGCCTGCAGCCTTGCTCCTCCTCACTTCTCCCTCTTTTCTGCTTCATTCCAACTATTATACACCTCAGATACAATTGACAAAAGCTGTGAGATTGTCATGCCATCCGCGCCGTCCACCTTCTGCAATTTCTCTCTTATATCTGCTGCCATTTGACCAATAGACAGCATGTTAAACAACTTTACATTACCAGCACCCTCCGGATCCAGATCTCTCCATTTCTGAGCCACTTCACACAATCTTTCATAAAAAGCTGCCGGCGTTTCCTTATCTCCCTGCATTACCTCATACAGCTTAGGCAAATTTGTGCATTTCTCAACTCCATGCTGAATTCCATATAAAATTAACTTCTGGTATTCCTTTACCCTTTGTAATCCTCTGCTTGTATTCGGATCCCACTCCGGGTCCTCTTCTGGGAGACAGTTATTGACATCAGGCACCTGCCCTGCCATTTGGTCAGTCCCTCTCTAGCCTTTTCCAAAACCATTCTCTTTTCCTTAGAGGTAAGCAAACATTCCAAAAGAACCTGTACATCTCCCCAGTTGGGATTATGAGTCATTACTAGAGTACTACACGTTTTCTCTGAGTTCCTTCAGTAAGGTCCAACCACCTGTTTCCAGTTCAATAAATCGTGGGTGGAAAAAGGTACATGCATGTACATGGGTATTCCATCAGGCCCTGCAGCCTGACTGAAGGGATCTTCCATTGTGGGTCTCTGTCCCCTTGTTCTCCCTGATATGGGGCTCGTAATCTTGTCTCCCTCGTCATTTAAACTGTCAGGTTTTGGATGGCCCGGGGGAGCTACCAACAGCTGGCTATCCTCATCTGGATCTTCCAATTCAGCTTCTTTTGATTTATACCCAGTATAAAAAGCATTTCCCCCTTTACTCTCTTTCTTACTTAACACATATGTTCCATTTTTCCAGACCGGCCTGGCTGAACAAAGAGATAAGGTCGCAGCTCAGGGAAAAAAGGAAAGTTTATGTCCTTTGGAAAAAAGGACAGGCTACTTGGGAAGATTACAAAGGTGTAGTAAAGTTATGCAGGGAAAAGATTAGAAAGGCCAAAGCTCAGCTAGAACTTAAC
>KZ516666.1:0-10280 GCA_002844005.1 Limosa lapponica baueri
AGATGTATTTGGGAATGGCAGAGAGAAACGGCCCAAAAAGCCCATCCGCCCCCACCCAGGTTAATATTTCAAAATGATTTTTTTTTTTTCTCCCCCTTCCCATTTACAAGAAGGAGCGGAGGGGGAAGGCTCGCCATTCATCACCGGGCTTTTATGGGCTCCTTCCCGTGACGCAGATGATGTAGCGCTCTGCTCTCCCTGGTTAATATTCATGGGCAGCGCTGAAAAGTGTGCTTTGCGGGGGGAAAAAATATATTAAAGAAGTATTTTAAAAAATTTGGAAAAAGAGGGGGTAAAGAGGGGGAAAAAAGAGTGAAAAAAAAGGGAAAATATTAAAAAAGAGGGGAAAAGATGGGGGAAAGAGTGCCCAGGGCCCCACCAGGCTCCCCCCAGGAGCAGCAGCACTCTGGTGTTGATCCCAAACCGCCTGGCACTGAAGCAGCCCAGAAACCTGACCTCAAGGGAGCAGAATCCACCTTTTGGGGTAAAATCCTCCCAAACCTACTGTGGAAAAAAAACCCTGGCGGGGGGAGGAAATCGGCAGAGCTGGGGAAGCAGCTGCAGCCGAGCCGGGAATCGCATCCTGCTCTCCCTTACACCCCCATAAATCCAGAGCCACTTGGGCAGAGGGACCGGCTGGGGCTCCCTGAAGGACATAGCTCATATTCTCGTAGCGGATCTAATGAAGACTATCGGAAAAAATGCAGTATTTAAAAGACTGAAAATGTATTCCTATTGTTATCACTCTCTTTTATGTGTTTATGCATAGTGCATCGGAATGAATCAATACTGGATTGCCCTATAAATAAATGAGCATATCAGTAAACCCAGTAATAAAATGAAGTGATGAAAAATATGGAAATCAGTCGCATTTGTGTAAATCCACTTATTGTTTACTTTAATATTTTCTTATGCAGTTCCGTAGCTCCAAAGAGACAGATTTAAAATCAGGTAATGCTCAGCAGATGACAGATCCTAATGTGTCGCTGCTGGCAAGCTCGGAGTACCGGCAGCTCTCCAGGGGTTTCCATCGAAGCACATTAGAGGAGCAGAGAAAGCAGCCCCTGAAGAGAGAGCATTAAAAAGCTGGGGAGAAGAAGATGTATCCTGAAGTGCAATGCATCTCTCACCGGCATCGGCGACCAAAGCCAAGGCATCTGTGGAGCCCCCGGGGATGTGGCAGGGGCACAGGGCTAGGGAGCACCTAGGTTGGGCTGGAGGATGGAGAAGTGAGATGTTTTCTGTAGCAACATGGTGGGTTGGGACCACATAGTCCCAACCTGGTTGCTCAGCTCCTCCTCAGATTGCCCACTGCAACCTCATCTGGTGCATCCCAGCCATGCCATGGCATCTCCTGGCCATGTTGTGGCATCTCCTGGCCATACCATGGAATCTCCTGGCCATGGCGCAGCACCTCCCAGCCACACCATGGCAGTTCCTGCTCATGTCATGGCATCTCCTAGCCATGCCACACCACCTTCTGTTGGTGATGTCTGCCAACAGTCAGGGCCACCATCCCTGGTGTCCTGCAGGGGACATCAGGGCCCTGCCTGCACCCCTACCCATGTGTGGCACAAGGACCACCCCGCACTGGCCGGGGAGGCAAAGCAGAAGGATTTTATCAGCTGCAGAAACCCCACAGAGGTCAGGGATGATGACTTGGTGCTTCGGCCACACCAAGCCAGGTCCTGTCTGACCCTCCTGGGGCTCTCCCCTTCCCATTTCACCCCCACAAGAGGCGATGGGGTGGGAAGGGGCCAGGATCATGCTCGGGACCATGGCGCATGAGGGTAGGTCCTGCCCGCTCCCCTGCCCACATCTCCTCTGAGCATCCCCCTCTAACGCTGCCAGCTTCTCCTCCCACCCAGGCAGGCAGAAAACACCCCTCCCCGCACGGCCTCCGAAGAAAGCTATTTTAGAGTTGCTCTTTTTTTTTTTCCCCCCTTCTCGTCTTTTTTTAATTTTTTATTTTTTTTTTTTAAAAGAAACAACACATCTCCCCCCATCTGGGCTGCGAGTTGGGTGCCAGCATCTCGGCGCCGAATGCTCAACGTTTGCTTTTTATAAACGCCTCGAAACCCAAAGTTTCCTCCCGCGCTGCCGGGACGCATCCAGGCGAGTGTCGCATCCAGGCGGATGCTGTGTCCCCCCTGTCCCCCCCCCCAGGACCCGACTCTGCCCATCCAAAGGAGCTACCAGAAGCAGCAAGATCCAGAAATCCCCATACCCCAAGGTGAGGGGCTATAATTTGTCTTTGTGGCTAATTAGCTTCCCTTCTTGTTAGTCACTTACATCTACGGTTCTCAAAAATCTAGTTGCTGGGGAGGGAAACCCGCCATCCTGCCGAGTTAATTCTCTAACAGCAAATCTCCTGTACTTCAGGTACATTTTTCTTAAATTCCCGGCTGAGTTCAATTAAATGTTTATGAGACTGTGCGCTTTCCCCCCGCCGCGCTGCCAGCGCCGAAGCAACAGAATTAAGCTCCTTCTGGAACAAAACAAAAACAAAAGGAGGAGGGAAAAAAAAAAGAGGGGAAAAAAATAAAATAAAGGTGGTTTAGCAGGGTTGGGTTTTAAGATTACAAGAATATAATTCCCCCGGACTGCTCTGTGTCGCACAGCCACGGCATGTTGGCAATATCGACAAGGGGGTTTATATGAATAATTGAAGAAATTCTGTATTCCCCGCAAAAGAAAAGGCAAGCCGAGAGGGTTGTTGAGATAATCAGGAGCTCGCTAATCAATATTCTCAGCCCCAGCCTCCTCCTCGCTTCTCCAAAAGGAGCAGTGCCATAAGCTCATCAGTAACTGTAAAAAAAACATCGCACTCCGAGTGTCAAAATAGTCAAGCACAGCATATTGTATTGCCAGATTTCCCTCCCGGTCCACCCCGGTGCCAGATTACATCCATCAGCAGGGAGGGAAGCCGTCCAACGATGACTTACTTACGCTTAAGTGTTCATAAATAAGGTTTTTAAGATATAGATGGCTTTTTAATTTTGGTGGAATGTGAAAAAAGGGAGATAAAAATGATGGGGTTGATGTGACGCCACGCGACCTCTCGGGTGCTCCCCGGTAAATCCCACAGCCTGGCCATGCCGGGGGATGTCCCGGTCCCATTCCAGCTTGTATCACGGTGAAAACAGCCAGAAAAAAATTACGCCAGCACAACAAACGGTGGAAAAGCCTTTGTCTGATGGGGAGATACGGCGAGAGACCATATCCCCGCCATGAAAACCTCATTAGACAGACTCTAATTACTGCCCTGCAGTCGGCGCGAAGAGACAGAAACCGTAAAACCTGAGTGGTGGGGGAGGCTATTAATTGCTTTTTGATAAATTGGGGGCTGAGGTACTGGTGGCGGAGGTCAGGAGGTGCCTGCGTGGGGCTTGGCTGTGTCCCAAACTCGGGCCGCCAGCGATGCATGTCCTGTTCCTGACTCATCCACCCCGAGCATCCCCACCCGGCTCCCAAAATGGGCACTTTTGGGGCAAAACTGGGTTTGCAACAGAGGGAGCTGCCACCACCAGGATCAGCACCTAGTCCCAGCTGCAGGACCTGCAGTTTGCTCCATCTTCACGTCCCACCAAAACCTCAGGACTGTGACACCCACACTTGGCGTGGAGCCAGCCTTGCACCCCGGCGCTGCGGGGATTTAAGCCACGAGTGCCCAAACTGTGGGGGACGGAGCCCTTCCTCCCCTTCTCACTAGCATCACCAAAAACCCACCCAGTCATGCTCTGGTGGGACAGGAGGAGACATGGTGCAGGGCGGACACCACCATCCCTTGCTAGATGGGCCATGGGGCAGGTGGGGTGACCCCAACCATCAATCACCCCCATACGCCTTATGTAAATCCGCGATGCTAAAGATGTATGGAGCCAATTACCAGGGGTCACTGCCAGGTGTTAAATTCAGACAACGAAGCTCCCGGTCTCAAATGAATTTGCGCAAGATTGCAAGCTTACTGCCTTTTATTGGACAATATAAATATTTCACTGTTATATAAAAAAATATTGGCAAGAAAGCAGATAAACCCGAGTCCTGTGTGTATATAGAGAAGCAGGGAGTGAAAAACGGCCGTCAGCATCTTTTTAACTGCCTTTGGTGCGGTACGGGAACACGGGTTGCAAAGGGGGTTTGATGACTGCAGTGGGGCTACGAGACCGGGGGACCCCCATCCCAGACCCACAGGGGGTATACCGGGAAGGGAAGCGATGCCAGAGGCCAAGGGGTTGTGTCTTGATCTGGAGAGGAACACACGGGATGCAGAAGCAGACGTGGAATCCTCGGAGGCTGGGCACCACTCCCAAGAAGCGGATGCTGTCCCCAAGCACAGGTCTGAGCCTGTGCCCATCACAGAGGATGCCCGGGAGGGAAGGGGAGGGAACAGCCTCCCCATACGGATCAATCCCAAACTCAATTTTCCTAACAGTATTCCCCAACTTATCCCCCTGGGATCGCATCTGTCCTCATCTGCAGACCCCCGTGCCAGCACAGGACATCCTTATTTCATGCTCACCCATATATCAACCCTTCCCTGCAACAATAAAGCGGGAGAAAAGAAAAAATAAAAAGCCTATAGGGATCGATACCTCTTTCTCTCTCTCTCTCTCTACCTATATTTTATTAAAAACTTTAGCATCAATATTAATGTTTAAATCCTCACCAAGCTGAGTTTAATTACCTGTAAACTGCATCCACAGCTACGTGGACTTTGCTCCTGACCGCAGTAAATACAGCCGAGGAGGAGCAGTGCCAACATCTCTTGAGCATCACCTTTCTGTGCCCACAGGAGCGGCCGCATCCAGCCCCCGTGTCCCTCAGCAGCATCACCGGCCACGTGCCAAGGGGACAGGCGGGTGATGGAGACGGAGTTTCTCACACCACAGCGTGACGCAACCAGGGATGGAGCCAGAAGGAGAAGGGGGAGACGAGAGAAAACTGGGATCCTGGGAAGAAAACGATGCGTAAATACAAAATATCTGGGGCTCTTGCTGCCAAAAGGAATCTGCTTTCAGCCACGACGTGAATCATAACGTTTGAGGAGGCGGGGGGGGGAATGAGGGAGAAGTACTTGAATGGAGTCCATTAGTGGCTGAGGAGGATGAATAACTCGCAGGCAGCGGGAACCGCTCCTGAGCCGCCGGCGAGTTCACGGACGGCTGGCACGGAGGGCTGGGAGCTGCTGGAGAAACCAGCCAGGGCTGGGACCGGACCTCACTTAACCCACCCAGCACCCGCCTCCTCCCCTTGCCTGCTCTGCCAGGAAGGAGAAATACAAGTTTGTCAGGCTTTCCCGGCTGCTTTGGCCGTGCCACGCTTGCACGTGTGTGGCCATATCCTTTAACTGTTGGCACACATGGGCACGGCAGCCAGGAGGGAACAGGGATCGGTTCTGCTGCTGCCACCGGTCACCCCACGGCCCACCCCAGGGCCACTGATGGTCCACGGTCCCGCAGCACAGATCCCGAGCCACGAGGTCTCAGCATCTAGAATGGAATCAGGGTTTACAGCGTGTTATCAACAGAGCCGTAATGGGATCTTGCAGAGGGCAGAGGTTTGAGACGCACGTCAGTTTTCCATTCCCAGGGAAATAGGAAAAGGCTGTTGTGTTTTTTAAAAAACCCATATATCAAGGGATGCCATCTCATGGGCTGTGTTGGTGGCTGCTCATGGCACCTCCACCAACCCGGAGTTTTGCCACCCTCCTCCTTACCGGAGGCCAAAGAGGGGTTGATGGAGGGGCCAACCTGGTCCTGCCTTTCCAGACCCCGCATCCCTGCAAACCCCCCGGTAACTCCCCCACCACCCTACTCCTGCATCCCACAGCCTCAGCTCCTCCTGGCCAGCGTCGTTAAGGTCCCTTCCTTATTACATCTATGACAGCGGCTTCCCAAGGCCAGGGCTGGGACGGTGACGGTAGCGTTCGAGGGCTACACTTCCAGAATAATATTCATTACCATATTCATTCAGTGTTTATCTCGCAGATGTACGGATCCGTTACAATGGAGAAAAAAGAGAACTCAGAATTTGTTCTCAAAAGATATTCAAATTAGTTAATCAAGAGTCCTTTTATTACGTGTCTCATGTACCAGCAGCAACTATCCATCGAGATAAATGATCAGCTGCTAATAACTGATTACATTGCAGCAAGTGTTTTCTTATCCCTATTACCACCATGTTTAAAGACATTTTATAAATTTCTAATTATTGTAAATTGTTTCTCCTTTTGAAAACATCTTCCCATAGTCATCAGCTGTCAATTTTCCCTGAAAATCTCTCTCTGAAATGAGCTCATAGCAAGATGCTCGGGAAGCAGAGAAAACCCTTCTAGGCTCCCAGCCAGCGGGATGCAGCCTGGCCACCTCCATCCCGGGGCAGTGGGAGACCGGGATGTTCCTCCAGCCCTTTTAGAAGTGGACCAGACTTGGAAGAAAAATAAAAGCTTCCGTAAGTCGGATCAATCCTGGATGGTGGTGTCTTCACCCACTGCAGGATGCCAAGGAGCCCCATGGTGGAACAGGCTATCCCCCTGGATTAGGATTTGCTTTCCAGCGAGCCACAAAGAAATAAATAAGCCAGCAGTATATAATACAAGAGCAAGGCACCCGCTCCTACAGACACTGGCATCCGAGGGCAGATCTGGGCTTGGGAGAGCCCCAAATAAGATCCCCCTTGCATTCTGCATATTTTACAGATGAAAGCTGAAATAGTTGAGAGGGTTTGAAGCCAACCAGGACTTTAAATCCAGGAGCCGGCCTCCAGCCGCCACTCCAGCCGATTTCTGGGCTCCATTCATTATTGCAATCAATCAGCTCAAAAAAAAAACCCAACCGCAAAAACAACAATAAACCACCCTCTAAACTCTCTTAGACGTTTTAATGGAAAAGGTATCTCCTTCCATCTTCCCCAGCCATGACCACAGGGCTGGAGCAGCAATCCATGCACCATGGGCCAGGCTGCAGCCAGGAGGGTCTGTACCACACCAGAGACCGTGATGGGACCATCAGAGCATCCACGTGCTTCTGGAAGGGACCCAGGATGCAATGAGCCCCCTGGCATGGTGTCAGTCCGCCACTGTCGGTGCCACCACCTCAGGTGATGGTGGCTCCACTGGTGATGTTTGCTGCCCAGGAATGGGGATGACCAGGACAGGAGCAAACCGTGGCCATGCCCCACGGCATAGCCGGACCTTGGAGATATTTGCCAGAGTTTGGCCAAGTGCCTCCATGCTGGAGCTGACCAAGCCAAAGCCACCGGCAGCAGCCGTATCGCAGAGGCATGGGATGGGAGGAGGAAGAGGAGGAGCTGCTCAGCATAACCCCCATGCAGAGGACCAGGGTGTCTGGCCAAGCACATTTGCTGGGCAGAGCAGGGCCCACAGCTGCCAGGAAAGGGAGGAGCAGCCGGCGGGACACGGAGCCTGGCACAGAGCAGCCAAGGTCCTTCCCGGCTCCAGGGGGGCTCAGACCAGGGGAGGAGACGCCGCAGGCACCAGCCATGCCATTATACGCTTTATTGATGCTGTTCTGAAGAAAGCTAATCAATATATTAGATTTCCCAAAGAAAGAAAACACCAGCTGCCAGCAGCACATAACTCCTCCGCCGCGGTGCATTTTTCCATCAAGCCCCGGAGCCGCGCGTGTCTGCGCAAGATGAGGTCACGTTCAAGAGGAGACCTCCCGGTCCCCCGGTGGCCAGGTCAGGGCCAGGGCCACGGCCACCACTTCGCCACGCGGCCAAGCCCACGTCATCCCCCGACTTGGATTGAAATAAAAAAGTGAAATTCCCCAAATATCTTGCAGCAGCATCACTGTGGGGTGTGGAGAGACAGCCCAGCTGGACAAATCCAGCTGGGTCCAACGGGGCTCCCAAGGGATCCCACCAATCCCAGCGCTGTTGCATCCCTGCATGGACCCGCAGCCCCCAGCACGGATTTGGGCTTCAAGGAGAGTTCCCAAAGAGCTTTCCCCATCGGAAAAAGCCATCTCAAAAACTGCCCTTTGCCAGCCGCATTCCCCCAGCAGAGCCATTCCCACAACAGCACCAACCGGTCCCAAACGCGGCCGCTCAGCCACACGCTGGCGAGACACTGGAAAGCATCAAACCTATGGATGCACTTGGCAATAGAGGGATCCCGGCATATGGAACCCCGGCAAACCAACCGCGGTGCCCGGCGTGCTGTGCCCCCCACTGCCCACACGACGGCACCACTCCGGGGTGTTCATTCCTTAAATCATGAAAGCTGGGGCCGTGGCAGCTCCAAAAGCTGTTTAAAAAGGACAGGATAAATCCACGTTGGACCTAGCGCTCAGCACCGGCAGGAAAGCAGACTGACGTCACGGGGAATTGATTAGTGTTTTAATAGAATTAGATCATTGGGAGGGTTGCAGACCTGTTTCAGAAACCCAAATGTTATGCAGATTTGCATTCAAAACCCTAAACCAGGGCGCATTTAACCAAGGCAGAGTAAATGTCCCACATTTCCCTAGGATTATCTGAACCATATCAGATATAATCCAATGATCTGTAAAGTGATTATACCCAACTGAATATAAGAGATCTCTTCTGGTAATGCAATATTTCATCCAGCTGCAGACATTAGGAGGAGGCAAACAAAGGAGGAGATTTAATAAGTGGAAATAAAACTATAGGCAGAGATAGTTTTAAATTATTTTTTTTTTTGTATCGCATCTAATTGCAATCAACAACAGACATCTGACACAGTGACAGCATCAGCAAAATTGCTGCTGAGAGCACAGAATCTTTGTCTAAAAATAATCAGACATTCAGCGCGCCACTGTTTGTTATAATGGTAATCGATGCTGGAGGCTTTGAATTCCATCAATTTATAGATCTGCTCTGTTCTGCCTGGTGATTGTGTTCTGCACACATCCACTCCCGCTCGGCGCAGGCAGCGCCGGGGCACTGTGTGATTAAGATAAGCTCAGATTCCTTTCATACATTCCTTATCAGCTCTAATTCTCCACCAGGCAGAGATGTTCACAGCAGTTAAAGATTAGTTCAGCTTCTCAGACGCCAAATTTGAGGGTATTGATCAATAAATCAAATCACGGGCAATCAATCGCCCGATCCGAAGAGTCTAGCCGATGCATTATTACTGGCGCCTTCGAAGCTGAGGCTTTTTCATGGGTTTCATCAAAACGCGGCTTCCCTGGCTCCCCGCCAGCTCCCGGGCTGCCTAATAGACTCCGCAGCAGAGGAGCTCCAGCCCAGCAGAAGAGCAATAAATTTCTCATCAAACAGCCGATAGAGAAACAAGATGAACATCTGTTTTGCTGCAATGAAACTCCTGTGTTCTTCAGAAGCTGCAAACCAGGTCTGACAGACCACCCCAAAGGCAGCTTTGCCTTCAACAAAGCAGCAAAGCAGAATATTTGCCGGTTATTTCAATCAGGTAATTTAAGAAGACTTTGCATTCTCCTCTCTGCAGCTGCCGGAGCTTTACAGACAGGATTCCTGCTCAGTCGATAATAAAAGCCATCCTGGGACCCTGTACTATGAAGGCAATTTTATGATACCCATTATGTGGCAATGTAACTTCATTAAAAGCTGTTTATTCCCTCTAAGCATTTTAAGCACTTTCCCTCACCCATAAAGAAGAGCCTCTCGGTGCACTGGAAAGGTTATTTGTGCCGGGAGGCGCTTTCGGGTGTTTCTTGCCGGGGATGAGGGTCGTGCCAGCCACAAGATCCCCACAAAGGGGCTTCTCCTCCCGGCCAGCAGCGAGACAGGAGCTGCCGAGAGGCAGCCGTATATTATTTTTATTATACACTCAAGATGAGCTATGTTTACTGGAGCTCTGTTTAGGTGACATTTATTATGCCAGCTTCTTTTATAAATTAACACGGACAAGTGCCCCGAAAATTTGCCTCTGCTGCAAAGAGGGGCTGGTTCCTCTGCACACCCATTTGCTCTTCCATTTGGGGCAATTTAGGGCGTCTCGGCCCTGAGAGCTTAATTTTCCAACCCAGCACTATAATTCAGCATCCAGAGAGGGAGCCGCAATCACAGCAAAGCGGGAGCCAGACCCCATCCTGCAGCCAACTGCATCCCTGCGGCGTGCAAGAGTCGCCTTGCTCCAAAGGAGGGACTAAATTAAATCCTTATAAACAACCAAGGAACCCCTAAATCTCAAATCTCCCTATTCCTGCTGGTAACGTTAGCAAAAAAAAAAATTAATTTAACAAGTTCATTCTTTGTAACTGTGATGGTAACGATGGGCCAGGGTGGGTCGGGGACATTTCTTCCAAATG
>KZ516673.1:0-10233 GCA_002844005.1 Limosa lapponica baueri
TGTGCTAAAGTAACAACAAACAAGCTGACTGTGATCCTTCCCAGACCAAGAGAAGATTTTGCCTTTCCACCTGGTAACATCAAATCTGCGCTGAATAAGGTGGCTGTGAAAAATGTCCAGATGTGCTAAAGTAACAACAAACAAGCTGACTATGAAAGCCCAGGGCTTCCTCGTAAGGCAATTATACTTCTTGCAGGTTCAACCCTCCTGGGGTTTTTTTTCCATTCTTTATTTTTCATGTCCATTTTTGCAGACTATCAAATCTGGTAGTGTAGATGGCTTTGTAACAAGAAAACATTTACGGATTATAGATTTTTGGTGCTGCTGAGTGCAACTGCAGGATAACATTCCAGTCTTTTCAACTCTTATCACAGGAAATGCGGAACTACATCAACTAAGTGATGGTACGGAGCCTTCTTTGAGTCTTTGCTCCCTTTGGAAAATAGAGCATATAAACTATTATGGCTGCAGTTTAAAACAATTCCTTTTGGAGAAGTACGCATTAACAGAGGAGAAATGTACTGCAAATCTCCTCATGCTCTTCAAATACCCATTTGAGTGTTAAAATTACAATGAATTTGTTTTGGATTTTTGTTTAAGAAACCTGTCCATGAAATAACTTTTCTTTGACAGAATTCTATCTTAATAGTCCAAATTTGTGTTACCGGCATAAAAAGAGTATCTATTTTAAAGTCTCCTGAGAAGCAATTTCAGAGAAAGTTTACATTTTACATATGGAAGCAGTTGGACATGGAAGAGACAAGATTGTGCCTACCTTTTCACAAACAGGGCTGTTATCATTAGCATCCAGGACTTTAACCTCCACCACAGCTTTAGTTGCAAAGGTCCCATCAGTAGCTGTAATATTTAGAAGGTAATTATCCTTTTCTTCCCTGTCCAGAGGCTTTTTGACATAGACCTTCCATTCATTCTGTATATTTTCAATAGCAAACTGTCCCAAGGGATCACCTCCTGAAATACAAAAAGAAACATTTAATTAAAGACAAGAGAGAAATTGCTACTATTGCTTTATCAGAATTAAGTTATAACTCAAGAGAAAAAAAAAAGTGAATGCAAATAAGCAGCCACTCTCTGTGGCTTTATAGGGAAATAGCTTCATTTTCCAGGTAGAAATAGTTAGTAGATGCTCATACAACAAATTTAACTGCAGCCAATAGAATCTATAAAAATCAATGTAGAAATTAATGTAGGATTATAGATAACATCCTATCAAGACGTGCTAAATAAGAAACCTAGTAAAACATCCCACTGGAAATTAATAGTCTATTATTCTGTGAAAGAATGAACAAAAGAAATTTAACTACCTCACTAACTTCAGTGTATTTTTTTAAATAAAATTTGATATATGAGTGAACAACAAACAAGCAAGGCAAACGTGAAACGGAAAGCCAAAGACCTGTTTTCTAAAACTCATTTTTTCGCCCCTGAAGTTTTTAATATTCATATTAAGACACACACATTCTTTCTTTGCAGCTTTATGGTTTCTGATACTTTCCAATAATTTGGAAGATTGTTATATCTCACATCATTCCAGAAAAACTTAAATGATTATTCTGATACTACTCAAAAAGATTTACCTGTAATGTAATAAGAGACTTGTCTGTTGGCTTCTTCCGTATCAGCATCAGTTGTACTCAAGATGGCAATTACCCCACCAGTGGGGTCATCCTCACTGACCGTTCCTTTGTATATCTCTGCAGTAAAGCGTGGAGGATTGTCATTCACGTCCGTAACAGTGACTTCGACCACTGCCATAGAAGACAGTTGAATTTTTTCACCCCGATCAGATGCAACCACTGTGATTTTGTATTTGTCTCGTTTCTCATGATCGAGTTCTCTGAGAGTGGTAATCCAGCCGGTTTCCATGTTTATGGCGAAAGACTCTATAACGTCCAGTTCTTGAGAAGGATCCAAGCTGTACGTAACCTGCCCGTTGAGTCCTGAATCCAAGTCAGTTCCTTTCACCTGGATGACTCTTGTTCCAGCTGGCATGTTTTCTACTATGAATGCTTCATACGGATTAGACTCCAAAACTGGCTTGTTATCATTTGCATCTTTTACCTGAATGCTTACCTCCACCGAGGAAACAACATTATAATCTTCATTTGCATACTGTGCTTGAACTGAGAACTGGTACCATTTAGTTGTTTCATGATCGAGATTCTTCTCAAGTTTCAACTCTCCAGTCTGACGGTCAATCACAAAAAAGTCATCTCTATTGCTTTCAGGAGTGTTCCCTTTAATCAGACTATATACTAAGGTTTGATTATGCTCTGCTTTGATAATATCTATCTCTGTCCCAATTGGAATGTCCTCAGAAACCGTGTAAGAATAAAACGGCTCCGAAAATTTAGGAAGAGGCACTTCTGGTGGGAGTATTCTAGCATAAACAGGGACAACTGACTCTTTTTTGGGGGATCCACCATCGACTGCTCTAACAAAGAAGGTCAGAAACTCATTTTCTAAACCAATTAAGCTTTCCTTTGTAGTAATTATACCAGACAATGAATCAATTTCTAAGTTCTCTTTAACATTTTCAGACTCCGCTTCAATAGCGTATGTGATGTCTGCATTTGTACCCTCATCGGCATCAGACGCCCAGACTTTAATGACAGAAGTACCCCGTGGAACATCAGATCCGATATTTACTTCATACTCTGTTGCTCGGAATTGAGGAGCGTTATCATTGTCATCTGTAAGTATCACATTAACAGTACAGAAAGCAACTTTTCCTCCCAAATCTTTGGCCATTAAACTAATGGCGATTACTTTTTCTGCTTGTCTTTCCCGGTCAAGCTTCTCGGAGGTAAATATCTGCCCTCTCTCATTTGTGTAAAACCTGTCTTTGGCAAAGTCATTCACAATGTGGTAAGTGATGTGGCCGTAAGGACCAGTATCTTCATCTGTTGCTTTGACTTCAGTCACCAAAGTATGCAACGGAGCATTTTCTGCCAGTTCAACCTCGTATTCGTTCTGGCTGAAAACAGGACTGTGCATGTTGGCACTGGTCACAGTTATGTGGACTTGGGCTGAGCTTCTGAAGACCCCATCGGAAACAGACACGTTAAGATTATAATGTGACTTCAGTGTCTGTCTGCGTAGGTTTGAGATGGTGATAATGCCAGTTTTACTGTTAATTACAAAATTCTTTTGGTCGTTGCCTGTCAGGATGGAGTATTCCAGCTTGTCAACATCTGAACTATCTGCATCTGAGGCCTGCACACAGGTCACAAAATGCCCTCGGGGAGCCAGTTCGCTAATTTTAGCTTCATAAAGCAATTGGTTGAAAAGAGGGGGGTTATCGTTGAGATCGGTTACATCAACAGTTACAATGGTATCACTGCTCAAGGGCAGCATGCCGCCATCTATGGCCCTTACTAGTAACTTGTGTTGTTTAATTTGTTCATAGTCCAAAGTTCTCGCCGTAAGAATGAGTCCAGTGCTGCTGTCTATGTCGAAGTAGTCATGACTTTCACTATTATCCTCAACCAAGTGATAGGAAATCCCCCTGTTTGTTCCAGAATCGGCGTCTGTAGCGCTCACTTGTACAACAGACGTTCCAATGACGGATGCCTCGGAAAGGGTTGCCGTGTAAGACTGCTCCGTGAAGACAGGAGGATTATCATTGATGTCTTCCACTATTATGTCCACAAAAACGTCCGCGTGCACCCCGGTCAGGGAGTCTGTTGCTCGAATACTCAGTTTGTAGGCTGGATGAGACTCAAAGTCAAGAGGGGCAACAACGTTAATAACACCAGTGTTGAAGTTGATAGTGAACTGATTGAAAGGATCTCCATCGGTGATGCTGTAAAACACCTTCAGTCCCTCCGGGCTGTTGGCTTGGACATGTACCACAGGACTATGGAGCTGAATGTTTTCAGGTATCTCTGCGCTGTAGAAAGGCTTTTCGAAAACCGGCATAGCTTTACTCATAACTGTAATGGGGACTATAACTTCAGCAGAAAAAGCAGGGTCCCCTCCATCTTTTGCCACGACTGTGACCAGATACTCCTTATTTAGCGTGTCTGGTTCGAACTTCTTCTTCAGTGAGATTTCACCATTGGGATCAATTTGGAAGTGTTCATGATGTTCTTTGAGGTAGTAATGAACCTCTCCATTTCTGCCTGCATCTTTATCTACCGCAGTGACACGTCGAATAACATGGCCTACTTCAGAGTCTACTTTAACAACGGCATAATATGGAAGATTGACAAAAAATGGAGCATTATCATTTACGTCTTCCACTGTGACTTTAACTACAATGTGTGCAACCACTGATGGTTTATATTCCTCTGTCACTTCTATGACCACATCAAAAGATTCTTGCTGCTCACGGTCAAACGGTATTCCTGTAGTTGAAAGGACTCCTGAAGTTGGGCTGATTTTAAATCTGCTGTCTGGATTGAGAATATGGTAAAACAGAGGCTCATTTATTTGATTCCCTATAGCAGTAACAACAGCTATTGTTTTTGCCTCCGTGGAATTCTCCTGCACTGTTGCAGAGTAAGAACTCTGCGTGAACTTCAGCTGGCTTGCTTTGCTTTCTTTCACGTTAATTTTTACAGATGCAGTGCTCGCAAACCTGCCATCAGATGCTCTCACCGTTAATTCATATCTGCTTCTTAACTGACTCGTATTTTGTACTGTTATATCTCCAGTCTTAGGGTTTATTGAAAATTTTTCTCCGATGTTGCCTTCAATAATGGAATAAATTAATTGTGAAAAAACACCTGAATCGGCATCAGTGGCATTGACGCTGATGACTTTCACGCCTTTATAGGTTGGAACCAAAATGGATGTCTCATACAAGTCTCTTGAAAACACAGGAGGGCAATCATTGATGTCAATTACATAAATAGTAACATTAGCTGCATATTCTGCATATAAACGCGGTATCCCCATATCATGTACTTGCACTGAAAAGTGGAAAATATTTGTCTCCTCGTAGTCCAGACTCATTACTGTCCGAATGGCACCAGTGCTCGAATCAATGGCAAAATACTTGCGGACAGATGGTTCAACAATTTGATAAACAAGCAAAGCATTAGATTCTTTATCAGCATCTGTAGCTCGAATTACTAATGGGATATTCTTGTCAGTCAGGACCACGCTGTTAATTGAAGCTGATTCACTGATGAGTCCTGTATATTCAGCCTGCATAAAAATCGGTGTATTGTCATTCTCATCCCGAAGATGCACCAGAACTGTCGCATTAGTGGACAAGCCAGCCATGTTTGTTCCTTGCACAGTTAGAGTGTAAACGGGCAAAGTTTCAAAATCAAGTATCTTCTGAGAAACAATGACTCCCGAGTTGGGGTTGATAGCAAAGGCATCGCCTACGTTACCATCTTTTATTTCATAAACTACGGAAGACTGACTGTACGCTGTAACCATTCCAACAAAGCTGCCAATGCTGGCACTCTCACTGATTTCTGTAGAATATTCTTTGGCTGTGAATTTTGGCGAGGCGTTATCAGAGACCGTAACAAAGATATGCACAGAGGTCACTTCGCTCATGGGAGGATCTCCTTTGTCTGTAGCTTTGACCATCAGGTTGTATTCTTCCTGGTTACTACGATCCAATTCCTTTGCAATTTTAATCATACCCAAAATGGGATCTATAAAGAAGGAATTTCCAATATTCCCTGTGAAGAAAAGGAAAAGTAATTAAGAAAGAGGTATACAGAACTTGAAAGGATGATTGCTTCTTTAGCTATATACTAAAAGAGATCACATAGAGAGAAGACAGAGAATATGAAAGTTTCTTACTTTTATTTAACAAACATTTGTTAGCATCTCTGGAAAGTGTTCTGTAATCAAGAGTTAACACTAATTCTACATTTACTTGTGGAAACACTGCATAAAACATAGCAAAACCATCCAAGCCTTGAAAATAAATGCAAAAAAAATTGTTTCATTTTCCATTAAAAACCCTTAAAAAGATAACAAGTATTTTGCAAGTTTCAATATTATAAATTATGTATTTTCTTCAAATTATCGTGTCACTGAGTTCATGTTTAAGCCAACTTAAATATCTACTGAAGCTGAAAGAAAATCATATTCAGAAGTTAACATTAGTGGAACACAGGTTACATTTTATCATCTAAAATAACTAGGCTGCTTTGGAAAAAAAAAGTGTTTTAATGAATTCACACTTGTGAATTTTAATTGCTTATGCAAGTATTGTTTAAAAAACTGCTTTGAAATTAAACTTTCTGAATTCGAACTATAGTTCTCTCTCTCTTAACTTCCTATTAATACATAGGGAAGTTATTACTTGTGATAGTATTAGGAAAAAACATACTACCTGCTGAGGATTATCAGCTGCCATTTGATAAACACTTGTTTTCTTTATATTTTTCAAATCTATAGCTGAAAAACACTGCATACAATATTCAGCTCAGGAACTAAATATGGTAAGATTTAACATTTTACTTCTTAAAAAATTACATTACTAAGGCCATGTTCTCAGCATGGAAAAAATTCATTAAGAACTTCTGAGTTATGCACACAAGTAGGCAAGAGGGGGTTTTTGTGGTTTTTTGTTTGGGTTGGTTTTTTTTTTTTCAGTGGAGGCTCTAAACACAGTGGCATTCTTAGAATATCCCATTACAAATCTAAGCAGCCATTACAAACATTTCAGGAATGTTCCTTCCATATGCTTAGAACATCAATTATAATGCTTTAACCTCCCAGTAGATCACAGTCCTGTAAAACAAACCTAAGAAAGTCTTACATTTCCTCCTACAAAAAGCTAGAAGAAAGAAAGAAAACAGGGTGTAGCTTCATTCTAGACAGCACTCACACACATTTTTTTCTTGCTATGCTTTGGCTTTTGTAAAATAAGCACTACTGAGATGGGAAAGGCAAGAGAAAAGTTTTATGGACATTAGTGTCCTGCTTGGTGGAAAGGTCATGTTTCTACAAATAAGAGAAAACAAACATATATTTTAAGCAACTTATTAGACACTTAAATACATTCTTCCTCTTCAGAGTATCATAATTACTGCTTTGTTTTAATACAGCATTGAAGTGTTTTCATATCAAAACAACAATTTGGGGGAAGAAAAGCAAAATATTTACAGTAAACAATTCCTATTCTTTACAAAGCAGCTTAAGTCAAATAAAAAAAAGCATTTGCACGTATCACCTTGCATGCAACCGTTAACTGAATAACCTTTTACTTGTTGCTCTTCTTATGCTTGTGCCTGGGTTTTTTATTTTAAATTACTTTCTACCTTGAAAGCTGTACTGCACATCGGTAATGAAATTTAAATAACTTTTTTTTCCCAGTCATAGTGCCTAAATAGTTCAGGACCTTGGTAATGGCAGGCTTGTATCTAGATTTAATGGACTGAGCCAAAACTCACTTCCATCTGGAAAGTGAAGTCAGTCAATGTCATCCTGTTTTCATATTATTCAAAATTGCCATCATTTGAATTGCATTGTTACAGGAAAGTTCAGAAAGATACTCTGACATTAAAAATAAGCAGCAGGACCTAATGCTCTTCTCCAGCCTGCAATCTGAAAGGAGTCTTTATGCCAAATCGACCAGCTATTAAAGACTTTCTTATATATTTTATTGAGCTAGAATAGCAGTCCCACTATTTAAAATCAGCCAGAGGGAACCATGCAAAGCAACTCCTTCCTTGCTACATCTATCAGAAAGTTTAACTTAAAAACTGGGACTATTTCGTGGTTAAGTATATGGATATTTATAAGTTATTTTTGAGCTCCTTTCTTTCACATTGTACTAAACACGAAAGCACTTGTTACAGGCTTTTACTCTTTTCATCAAATCCTTGCTTTGCCTATGTCAAAAAGTACAACTAACATTATCAAAAAAGGAATATTTTTTTAAAATCTGAATTTAATGCTTCTGCAATTTTTAAAGAACACACCCCTCTTAAACGTTTCAAGGTAGCTTTTTCTCCTATTACTACTAAAATATTCCAAAGGTATCTAAAGGATAACATCAATAGCTAAGGGGAGGGAGATGAACATTTTAGTTTTCTTTTAAGTGCTCTGAGGCTTTATCTTAAATACATGTCTACAGTTGAAACGAAGTATCAGTGAGCATTGTTTCAAAATAAACTGAAGAGGTAAGAAAGTCAATATACCTGATTCAATAGAGTAGACAATTTCTGCATTTTTTCCCTTGTCCTTATCTAAGGCTGTAACCTGGAGAACTGCAGATCCAACAGCTGCTGACTCATACACCCGTCCTTCATAGGAAGAGCTGGTGAACCACGGGGCGTGATCGTTCGTGTCACTGACATTAATGATGATTCTCGCATAGTTGCGCTTTACGGGAACATCTTGATCTCGAACCTGAAACAGCACATTACTAGTAATTAAGCACTGTTATTTCAGCAGTTCATCGAATATTAGTAATAATTCAAGGTTCAATCTGTACTAGTCACAGAGACAAAGACAGCATACGACTTAAATATACAAATAAATGTTTGAATTAAGGGGATAAATAAAAAAGACATTAAGAAGATATTTGTTATTGACTACAGAAGAAATTTTGTGTTTATTTACCATTATGGTGAGAATATGCTGGTTCATGGTCTCATGATCCAGTTTTTCTGTAGTATATAGAGAGCCAGTTGCAGGGTCCAGACGAAATTTTTTAAGACTGACGGGATCAGTGCTGCCCTGCATAGTATAAATCAGTTTATTCTTCTCATCTCTGTCTGTTGCGCTGACTTGAAGAATTTCTGTATCTGGCATTGTGTCTTCAGGTATAACTACTTCATATTTTGAAGCAGAAAACTGAGGCCTGTGATTATTTGTGTCTATAACTTTGATGTACACCTGAAATGATACAATGGGAAGGAGAAAACATTGATGATATTTGGGAAACAGAGATGAAAACAGGCTATTTCATTAAAAAAACAGACCATAATACTGAAATAATTCCACTGCAAGACAAATATTATTTTCAGAGAACGAGAGTGAACTAAGAGGTGTAGGGAAGAAGAATGTCACTAAACCCAAATGTGCCTTGCCTTCCCTAAAGTCAAATGAGAAATTTATAGAACCAATTTATACAATTAGAGTAACTTTGGTGCTTCAAATTGCATCTTCCCACCAAAGTTCAGTTGGGTTCACCTATGTGCTACGCAGGCAAGGCTCTCCGTGTTTGAATAATAATGTTCACTGGAACCACACAAGATCCCTGCACTTGCCTTGCACAGCATCAAACGCTTGTATAAAAAGGGTAAGACATTCAGCCACCATCCGGTTCCTTCACCACTGATGGCATCAGATGAGAAACAGTAATGCAGAAGAGTTTTCAGGTGGACAGCAAAGCTCCAAGAACACTTGGCTAAATTCAAGTTCTTGGACCCCCAACATAAGAAGGACATGGACCTGTTGAAGTGGGTCCAGAAGAAGGCCACGAAGATGATCAGAGAGATGGAGCACCTCTGCTGTGAAGACAGGCTGAGAGAGTTGGGGTTGTTCAGCCTGGAGAAGAGAAGACTCCAGGGAGACCTTATAGAAGCTTTCCAGTATCTCAAGGGCACCTACAGAAAAGCTGGAGTGGGACTTTTTACAAGGGCATGTAGCGATAGGACAAGTGGTAATGCTTTAAACTGGAAGAGAGTAGATTTAGATTAGATATTAGGAAGAAATTTTTCAGTATGGGGGTGGTGAGGCACTGGCACAGGTTGCCCAGAGAAGCTGTTGAAGCTCCATCCCTGGAAGTGTTCAAGACTTTTGCACCTATGTAATAAAGTCCTGCACCAACCCTGGAGGCACCACGGGGCAGACACAGGGAAGTGAGAATCTGGGAACACGAAGAGCTGAGTGTGAAACTCTTGTGATAACTTTGTATTAAAAGATAGGAAAGTCGTCCCAAAAACTGTGATATTCCCCACTCTGGTAGCTGAAATAATTGTCACCAGAAAGACTATTTTCACTGAGAATTTCACTCAGATAATAAAAAAGAACAGAGAAGCATATAAAAGGGAATACAGGAACCAAGTTGAAGATGGCAAATGTGGAATCTCAAGAGTCAGAAGCCAGATATAGAATAAAAAGCCACAGAATGCATAAAAAAGGTTTTAAATTTATTTGAAACCATGACACAAGCTGCAGGTAAGCAAGATCATTGGGTGCTGCAATAAGCTGCTAAATGGAAACAAATCACCAAGACAAGATGGGAACCACCCCCAGGTCCTGCTGAACTGCAGCGAGGAAAAA
>KZ516733.1:0-10327 GCA_002844005.1 Limosa lapponica baueri
AGACACAGGGCAACCTGCCACCTGATTCAAACAAAAACATAATGGCTGCAAGGATCCCATTCACACCAGTTCTACCAGCATCATTCCTTTCTGAAATAATCCCAAAAGAAGTCCTGATTATACAGTGTAATATCTTTGTTTTTAGTAGCTTAGTGAATTACTTGGCAAGATGTTTGATAGGCCACTTAGACTGGCCATCTTATGCTTTATAACTGCAAATTTATTCTTAAAATATTGCACTTAGAAGATACAAAAACTTTTACCACAAAGTTGCAGTCATAGTTATTAGCTTTTAAAATAAATGAGACAAAAAGTAGATTAGCAGCACAAATGCATCATTTCCACCCTTCCCCCTCCCCGCCCTGACATCCATAGTCGTCTGTGAGTCCTGAGATCACCACCTCCAAAAATTAAGGTATTTCACTGCTTTTGCACCAACACAGCACACATTTTCATTTCAGAAAACTTCCATTTGTTTAAATTTGAATCTGTTGTTTCAGGAAACTCTTGGAACTCCTCAGCTTACCCGGGAATGGTAACGGCACCAGCAGAGCAGCCCTTCCTCATGGGTCAATGAATGGCAGCGAGAAGTCAAGCCCACTAGAGGCTTTCCTGGCTGCCGGCCAAATACATGTGGTTTCTTGGTCCCTCCTCCCCCCAGAGCTGCCAATTACTAGTTTGTGATGCAGGATCATATTTAAGGCATTATAACAGACATAACCAAAGGAACTCATTTCAATTAACGCATTTCCATAATGAGGTGAAAAGAAATCAGTTCACTGGATTAAAAAAATAGTTCGAGTGAAAGCTGTTGATTAAGAGCCAAGTAAAAAGCAATTTCCTTAAAAGTTGTTAGTAATGAGTAGTGAGGCACCTTAAGTTCACAGCTGCTAGAGAAGCAGACCTTTAACACCACCACCTTTAACAAGGTCCACTCAAGGGTTGCTGGTCTCTGAATTTTGTGCTTTTTCAGTCCTTCTTCCCTCGACCTTTGAAGTTATTCATGACATTGAGGCTTCCAAAATAGTCCGAAAAGAGAACAGTTAGTTTCACCGGGAGGAGACTGTAAGGTAGGAGAGTTGGAGAACAAAAAAAAAAAACAAACAAAACAAAAACAAAACAGACATCAGAAGAGTTTTATCATGGAATTAGCTTTACCTGGCTAATACTGGCAAAGACAGTGTACTCTCTAGAATATAGTTCCACTGCTCCTCTCAAAATACCCATTACACTCATTTGGCAGCCTAAGTTATTAGATTTCCCAGCCTGGCTTGCAACAGAGTCAGAAGTGCCCTAACGCTGGGGCAGGATACCAGATAGACAGCTACTGGGGAGCAGGCCCCATCTCTACAGCCCAAGGTAAAACTGCACCCCAGCGGAGTCAGCAAGTCACAGTTAGACATTTCTGTCATTTTTCTGTGGTCCAAGGGTGGACTGAACCCCTAGAAACTTAAAAGAAAAGAAATTCCAGAAATGTGCAGAACTTAATGAAAATTAGCACCAAGAAGCAGAAGCCTGGTTTGAACTTTTAGTCAAAAACCTAACTGAAACATTCCTGGACAGAAAAGAGAGAGAGGTAACGAAGGAAATACTTACTGTTTCAATAAGACGAAGAAATAGATACTGCGTGGTATCATCAATATTTCTTGGTCCCGCCGAATAGCAGTCATTATCTTCTCAGCCACATACTCTGGCTCCAGACCAGGAAGCAGCCTTGGCCACCTGGAAGAAAAGACATTTCTTCCTGTGATACAAATAGCTTTGGATTCACATTTTACTCAAAGTAAGTCTCCATTTTGCAGTTATTCAACTACAAGAAGAAATAAATACCACAAATCCTATGAACAACAGAACCTTCATTATGCTAGAGAGTGAGTGGCTGTTGTTATTTTCCCTTGATCTCTATGATCTCTCCCAAGACAAATCCACATAGTCCTCATATTATGACACACTAGGCTTTTATTCGGCTCCTAAATTTGTCATTATACAAGCATACTGAGCAAAGCTATGCCACTACTTTCAGGAGGTGAACAGGGGGTTTAGAAGCCAGTGAGGACAACAGGGGCATGTGGCTTCAGCAGAGGCCCTAAAAATAACACAAGCAGAGACAAGCCCTGCTCATGATTTTCATAAAGGAAATAGGAGTACATAACAGAAACACACGGGGTTGGAAGGGACCTCTGAAGATCATCTAGTCCAACCCCCCTGCCAAAGCAGGTCCACCCAGAGCAGGTTGCACAGGAACATGTCCAGGCGGGTTTTGAATGTCTCCAGAGAAGGAGACTCCACCACCTCTCTGGGCAGCCTGTTCCAGGGCTCTGCCACCCTCAAAGGAAAGAAGTTCCTCTTCATGTTTAGGTGGAACTTCTTGATATTCAAGCTTATGCCCATTTCCTCTTGTCCTGTCACTGGGCACCACTGAAAAAAGACCGGCCCTGTCCTCTTGACACCCACCCTTTAAGTATTTATAAGTATTGATCAGATCCCCCCTAAGTCTTCTCAAGACTAAAAAGACCCAAGTCCCTCAGCCTCTCCTCGTAGGAGAGATGCTTCTGGCCCCTAATCATCTTTGTAGCCCTCTGCTGTACCCTCTCCAGCAGTTACCTGTCCTTCTTGAACTGGGGAGCCCAGAACTGGACACAGTACTAGAGATGGGGCCTCACCAGGGCAGAGTAGAGGGGGAGGATAACCTCTCTCGACCTGCTGGTCACACTCTTCCTGAGGCACCCCAGGATGCCATTGTCCTTCTTGGCCACAAGGGCACATTGTCAGCTCATGGTCTTCCTATTGTCCACCAGGACTCCTAAGGTCTTTCTCCTCAGAGGTGCTCTCCAGCAAGTCAGCCTCCAACCTGTACTGGTGCAGGGGGTTATTTCTCCCCACGTGCAGCACCCTACACTTGCCTTTATTGAAGTACCTCAGGTTCCTCTCTGCCCAACTCTCCAGCCTGTCCAGGTCTCACTGAATGGCAGCACAGCCCTCCGACATGTCAACGACCCCTCCCAGTTTTGTATCGTCAGCACGCTAAACGTCTGTGGTGCATAAAAACCTCCCAGGAGTCTACTCACTTGGTTCTACAGCCATCAAACATTCCTGTGTTTATGAAGAAAGGACACACGACTGTGGTTTTAATGCCAGTCTTTCCCAGAACTCTCATCTCTAAATCAACTGACTCCGCAAAACCAACTGCTGCAAATTTACTTGCACAGTAATCTGTAAAATAAATAAAACATTAATTGCAGTTAAACATTTTAATTTACTAATTAGATTTTACTAAACAGGTTCAGTGAGTCCTGCCACGGAATGCGTACACAGGAGCAGTAACAGCTTTTGACAGAGAACAGGTACAAAGCTATGCTCTACTTAGTAAACTAACAGCATTTTTTTACAGTATACAACAGCAGCGCTATAGTATAGAAATAGTATAGAAATGATATACATAGTGTGATAGCATGATATATACACAGTATCTGCAGGAAATTACTGTCCGATAATAAAATACTTAACAACAGAGTAGGAACTGTTTTCAGGATTAGGTTACTAATCAAATTTGCCGTTGATGAGGTTCACTCCTTTTAATTTCCCTCTCCTAATTTAACTGTTGTTCCAGAATGGCAGGGAGGGTTTCTCATTGTATCCCCGCTATCACCTTTCCAATCTCTACTGAACAATAGCAAATGAAATTATCTTTTCATACCAGACCTCATCTTTGAATCCACGCACCAGCTTCTTATGCATCAAACTCAAGCTTCTAAGACTCTCTAATGTGGTTTCAACTTGAAGCTCAATTTGTCTTCATTACCACTGCCTTGAAGCTAGATTTCTTTTACTGCTATGTCACCTTATTTCATTTTCCTCCCCCTTTGCATATGTTTTCCAGAAACGCCTTCTGAGTTTGCCCTAATCTCAGCACTTTCTCTCCATAACCATATGGCTCCTCTTGAATGGATCGCCGAGAGACAGAGAATACAAAATGAGATATTACACCTCTACCTCCGTACCACGTCTGGACTTCAGTAGTTCTTTGAGTTAGGGAAACCTGTAGAGGACTCTGCTTAGCTTGAGAACATCCTTGGGGGAAAAAACAAACCAACCAACAAAACCCAAGTGGCCTATTCCCCACCAAATATCTGCAAGTTAACTTTAACAACATTGAAGTTCTCAGTTTCCAAAGTTCTGTATGGCTCCTAGATCCTCTAACTGCCTTGGCAGAGCAACCTGTTTCACAGCCCTACCGAGCATCTGGAAAACTCTTTTGAAAGGAATGGTTGGTTTAAGGTCAGCTAGTTTAAAAGTATGAACATTTGCTTTACCTATAGGCAAAGACCCAGAAACTCAAAATTAGAATTTTTTCTTTTATGAGTATTGACTGTAGCTTAAATAAAGTTGCCTAAATGAGTGTTAGGTGTAATACACTACCTGAAAGACGATTGACTCCAATTAATCCTGCTGCGCTTGCAATGCTAACCAAGTGTCCATGGTTAGAGGCCATCATCGCTGGGAGGAAGGCCTTGTAAGTCTGCAATGTACGTCAGAGTGGCAATGAAACATATCACTAAGTAAACTACGTGCTAGAATATTTTGAATTTAAAGTGTCCCCACAGCTTCCCCCCGTCCCATTATGGAAGGAAGGAGGGGAGAGGGGGGCGAAATGAGTTTGTTGTTTGAATTGTAACCTTCAGCTACTAAGCTGGGACTTTCCAGGCCCCACCAGTACCACTTTCTCCTCAATACCATAGACAGATGGTAACTTGCTGAAAGCTAAAGAGACAGCTTCAGCTAATTGTTAAGCTTCTTTTAGCCTAAAGCTCAGTGCTGCAGTGTTTCAAAGAGCCTAAAGCTCAGTGCTGCAGTGTTTCAAAGAAGAATTAAGTGTTCACTGCAAATTTTGTAAAATGGCAAAAAATTGAATTTCATGTCTTCCTTCTATTAAATTCATTTAATCTCTGTGATTATTTATGAAGAAACTGAAGCATGTTTTAATATCCCCTTTCCAATTCTTTATGACAGGAACACCATACAGATGACCTGCCTTCCCCGGAAGGAAGAAAAAGCAAATTAAGTTACTCACTTTGGACAAAAGCCCCACTTATTATTAAGAGCATTGTCTGAACATGTGGTATTTCTTACTGAAACTATCGTAACCACAAAGCAACTGGAACACTAACAAAATTGAACACTTCTCTGTTACTAGAGAAGTAGCAGCTTTTAGGCTGGGCCTGCTTCGTGTCAATTAATATTGAGGGATTATAACACTCGACTGGCTTCAGAATTTATCAGATGGTGAACTTCAGTTCTCAAGAGCATTTCTAAATACGAAGCAGTTTTGCTTCCACCTACGTACCCCAGAAGTTCCCAAAGGATCCATTCTTCCACCCTTTTTTTTTTATTCTACAGACTCCCAGGCACAGAAAGTAATTTCTTGCATAATTTCTGACTGAATTTACAAGGAGCTTCCTCGCATATTTCCCTCAACTCCAGAAGACAAAATTAACAATGAAAACATGTTAAAAAGATTTTTTATGATGTTGTAGGTACACGCAAAGTACAGGTATTACCCAGAAGTGTGCCATTATGTTCACTTCCATGCTTTTTTCCACAAGTGCATCTGGAGAATCCATAAACGACTTCCCAGTAACAATACCAGCATTGTTGATTAGGATGCTAACATCGCCAACTTCTTTTTTAACCTAAAACAAAAAGCCTCAAGATATTATGCAATAAATACACGCTTTCCAAGTTTTATATATGAAAACACGAAAAATAGAAATATTGCACATTTCAACTGAGTTGATCTTATTATGCTTGTTACGGATCCAAACACCTCAGATTCTCGTACATTCTCACCCGATGCCTTTTTAGAGCTGGCTTACAACTGGACTGCAATACCTAAACTTTCGCTTGCGAGGTTCCTTGCGTTACACTCAAATCCTTTTGTGTTTTCCAGGGAGCAAACTGAGCACAGAAGCTGTGCTGCCATGCGGCTTGAAGGCTGAAGGCAGCTTGCGCGGTACTTGAGTCTTTCGGTGAGCAGAAGGAAAATTGGATTCCCTGTTGGTAGCGTTAATTGCCTGCATCCCAACAGTCCATGGATTCATCTCTCCTACTGCTCAGGGCAGCACCTACTTAATAGAACCTTAGCATTTCAGCTATTTAAAGATTCTCCATGCTGTTTTCCACATGTTCCACTTCTCCTGACTGCGATTGTTAAAACCTGACACGTATTACACAGGAGTTCTTCACTAGCAGTAACTTTACTTGCATTCCACAGCGCACACATTAAACCAGAATTCCTTACAGCTTTCAGGGGGAGCAGATGGAGTTTTCTGCCCTCAGTGTGTTGCAATCAGAATGTGCAAAAAAGTCACTTTCGATAAGAATTATTCCTCATGTGCACAGGCAGCGAGAAAGACCACTTGTAAGATTAATTTCCTCCTTACAACCTTTTTATTTATTCAAGTACCTTGATTACTTCAAGCAACTTTACAGGACAGAAACTTAAGAGCTCATCTTACCAAACATAAAGGGTTTTTTACAAGTTTATTTCTCATGAAGACAGCCTGAAAGGACACCATGTCTCCGTTGAGATTAGCTCTCAGGACAACACAAGAAATAAGAAAACAGTAGGAAGGATAGTATTTTGTCATGAAAATTAAACAAAAGCTGGAGGGTTCTGAATAAAGGAAGATTTTAGAACACATGCATTCACAGAAGGCAAAAGCCTTATGACCTTCTGGGGCTCATGGGGCAGAAGCTTGTTTCTAGTGTATTTGCTTCAATTCTAGCACTGTACCAAGAATCCTTATAAGATAGTTCCCAGGAAATAAGTTGGGTAAAGAATAATATTGACACATTCAGTTCAGTAAGAGGAAGACATGGTCCCTCACAACATCCTTCTCTCTAAATCAGAGAGATACGGATTTGATGGGTGGGCTGTTTGGCAGATGAGGAATTGGTTGGATGGTCACATCCAGAGAACAGCAGTCAACGGCTCAATGTCCAGATGGAGACTGGTGACAAGTGGTGTCTCTCATGGGTCTGTACTGGGACTTGTGCTGTTTAATATCTTCATTAACAACATAGACAGTGGGATCAAGTGCACCCTCAGCAAGTTTGTGGATGATTCCGAGATGAGTGGTGCAGCTGACACACCTGAGGGATGGAATGCCATCCAGAGAGACCTGGACAAGCTCAAGAAGTGGCCCCACATGAACCTCATGAGATTCAACAAGGCCAAGTGCAGGGTCCTGCACCTGGGTCAGGGCAACCCCCTGGTACCAATACAGGCTGGGGATGAAGGGATTGAGAGCAGCCCTAAGGAGAAGGACTTGAGGGTGTTGGTGGATGAAAAACTGGACTTGAGCCAGGAATATGCGCTTGCAGCCTAGAAAGCCAAATGCATCCTGGGCTGCATCAAGAGAAGCGTGGCCAGCCGGTCAAGGGAGGGGATTCGGCCCTTGCTCTGGTGAGACCCTACCTGGAATCCTGCATCCACCTCTGGAGTCCTCAACACAGGAAGGACATGGACCTGTTGCAGCAGGTCCAGAAGAGGGCCACAAAAAACAATCAGAGGGATGGAACACCTCTCCTGCGAGGACAGGCTGAAAGAGTTCGGGTCATTCAACCTGGAGAAGAGAAGGCTCTGGAGAGACCTTATTGCAGTCTCCCAGTACCTAAAGGGGACTTATGAGAAAGACAGGGACAAACTTTTTAGCAGGACCTCTTGTGATAAGACAAGGGGCCATGGTTTTAAACTAAAAGAGGGAAGATTTAGACTAGATATTAGGAAGAAATTCTTTACCATGAGGGTGGTGAAACACTAGCACAGGCTGCCCAGAGAGGTGGCAGATGCCTCATCTCTGGAAACATTCAAGGTCAGGTTGGATGGACCTCTGAGCAACCTGATCTAGTTGAAAATGTCCCTGCTCATTGCAAGCGAGGTGGGCTTGATGACCTTTAAAGGTCCCTTTCAACCCAAACCATTTGAGGATTCTAAGTATAGTTCTCATTTTAGCTCCAGACTGAGGACTTCCATGAACCGACTCATTTGAGAGAACAACCATAGGGCAGCTGATATCAAGATTGTGTCAGCTGTCAGAAGGGGAATGAAAATATTTAATGCAGTATTTGAAGTACAATTCATTAACCAGAGCTTTCTGTGAAAATTAGTTCTCTATATGTTGTTTAATTTGTGATTTCCAGATCAAGCACTAAACGTGTGCTGATCAGTAGCTTTGGGAAACCATGCTGGCTTATGTTTTTGTACGGTTGAAGACCAGAGAACTTCATTTCTTAATGGCATTTCCTTTGTAAGTTGCCTACAGTGACTGGAGAAAGCACAAGCAGAACAGGTAGATTAGGCTGTATCCAAGTAAAGAATTACAGGATAATTTACCACCTATCCTTTATTCTAGCTTAACTTCCTCATCTTCCTTAAACTTGTTCCAATCCTGTTCATGTTTGTTAACTAAGGGTTTAAAAAACACAAAGCAGTCTTCATAGGATTATACAGAACAGCTTTTATAATAAATTCATCACCCCAAGCCCCTCTCCATCTCAGTCATAGCTCACACAGTCCTGTCTGTCTACTCGCTTCTCAAGAAGTTGTCATGTCACGGTTTAAGTACTTCTGAAGCAGTGCCACATGAATTCCACAGGTAGCCTTAGACAAGTTGTTCTCGTCACCAACCTGAGTACATACCCCTCACCAAGTTAAAAATAGCATGCATTCAGAGACATAAATGTAATCATTAGTAAATGCTGCTTTAATACTGCCTCATGTCAGATGATCTAGCAATTCTGGAAGCCTGGTCCAGTACCCCAGATCTACCCTTTGGGGCAAATAACAAATACCTTAATAGGTGGTCATGTTTCTTTTGTGTGAACAAAAGAGGAACAGAGGTGAGGGGATGCGGCACATACAGTTAATAACTTGGTTAGATGGGAAAAGGGAAATAAGAACAGAACCTTGACCATCCCATTTCTAACTAGTGGTGAAAACCTGAACAATCTCTTCCTTTACCATCTGCCTCTACTCAGTCTTCCAAAATATATTCACACTTTGGATGGAATTCAAAGCAGATTCAAGGGCCTTCTTGCAATCCAGACAAACAATTCCAGCTTTACAACACCTCTCTTCATGCTGCTTCCCTACTAACTAGATGTGGCAGCTCTTTTCCTCGGCAAATTGGCTGTTTTAATTCCTTTCTCCTCTCAGCTCTCCCCGGTGCATGACAGAGCCAAGACACTCAGCCCAGGCTTCCACACTCTGCTCTGAGGCCAAGTACAGAAGACCTTTCCCAAGCCTTTTCCCCAGCTATTAAGGGGGGGCGTGGGGGTGTGCGTAATGTCAGCTTTCCAGAGCTCTAAAGGTCTCCATTTGTGCAGTACAGGAAAACATGTTCCAGGTGTTTGTTTTAGGCCCAGGTAAGGCAAGCATTATGCAAACAGCTCATCTGGCTAAACACCTTCATTTTTTCAGGTGTAAAAAAACCTAAACTATTTCCTGTTTGTTTCTGCATCTATATTTATGATTTTATATTGAAGTTTAGTAGTGATTCCCAAAAAGCATCCAAAGCGTCTACTGTCTAAGAACCAGAACCCCTCTGTAACAGCCTACGAGAGGTGGAAGACAGCATTTGATGTTTTATAGGCAGCATGAGATACCTCCAGGAATGTGCTTCTACTGTTGCTCCTCTGCACAGGAGAGAGGATTCTCAGAAAAGTGGAGAACTGGCTGCAAATTGTCATCCTGACTAACAAGCAAGAAAGAATCGTGGATAAGCAAAAGAAGTACCATGCAAGGGAGATCCTGGAAGTAAATGTGAGCCCAGATGCAGATTTACAACATAATGAGGAAAAAGCTTCTGTTTCCTCACAAGTAGAAGGATCAAATAACAGAGTTACTTCCCTCTTTCAAAGTCCTGGATTCTCAAAGTTTAGCTGAGCTTGGGGGAGGGAGGGGAAGGTCAAAGAAGGCCACATTCCTTTAGGGGTTGGGTACTTCTGGAACAGGGACATAAGAAATAAATTATAAGCTATGGCTCTTGATAGCCAAAAGCTGTCCTTCACCCCATTGGTACAGGAAAGAAACAAGGACACCACATGTGCAGGGCTTTTTGGTTTTCTTCCTACTGAAGTGACTTTTCCCTGTTCTCTCTGTGTGGCTGATGAAGTACCAGAAGCAGGTATTTAAGGTTCACATACATTTTATTTTGGCTTTGAGATTGTTTTACTGGGCACAAAGTTTTCAACCATATCCTGCCCTGCCTGCATGAATTTAGTTTGTTATAGTCTTGCAAAACTCCAAATCATTGCATGAAGCTGA
>KZ516776.1:0-10198 GCA_002844005.1 Limosa lapponica baueri
AATTTAATCTAAATCTGATTTTCTTATGAGAAAATCATGTGGTATTGTTCTTGAAGTCTTACAGCACTTTCCTCTGATTACGCACAGTTTGCCTGTTAAAGAGCGAAATTAGATTGGCTGGATATTATCTGGTTTGGATAAATTAATGCTTGATGTTCTTTTTACCACCTTATATTCTATAAATTTAAATTCTGTATTTATTTTTTTTTTCTGAGAACTAAAGACTAAGCTGCTTGTGTATACTTTATTCTCCTCTTCCTTGTTAAAAGGCAAGCAGAGTTTTTGTTATTCTCCAGTGCACCAGAATCACCCCGTCCTTTTGAACTTCTCAGAGATTTCTCTTAAATGGTTCAAAGATGGCTGGAGCTACAAATATTTCCAAGTGAGATTGATTTGTTGATTTGAATGTTGATTTATCAAACTATTTATTTACATTATCTATTTATTTTCGTGTTCTAGCCTTCATAATTAATGAGCACATTGTTAACTAAGTATCTGGTCTCAATTTTTTGTGTGTGACAAAAGTATTACAAACATCAGCCTTATTCTTTTTCTCTTCTTTTGAAGTCTGCCTTTGCTTAAGACTTCTACCTTCTTTTACCTTTCTGTCATTTTTCCTAATCATCTTATCAGAATAACTTTCCAGCTTTAGATTCTTAACCAGTTTTTTACATTCCTTCTATTTCCCTGGTGGTTGCTCCTTTCTTTTTGGAAAATAAAATACTGTCCCTAGTGTATTCAAAAAGTTGACATATCATCTTTGTCAGCCTGTATTGATTTCCCATCAGACATTTGTATAATAAAAATCCCCCTTGCGGCCTGATCCTTCGCTAGGATGTTTCTGCATATTACTCCCTTCAATACAACAACAAGAAGCTCAGGATATTTGCGAAGACTAAAGTTTGTGCTTGATTTCCAAGGTTAAATAAGGAAAGAACGACTCCCAACAGTATAGCACCCTTATTTGTGGCCCCTTTTATCTTTACGCAGGGTCATTCAAGAAGACAGTAATTCCCTCTGACTTGAACTGCAGACTTCAGAACTGGGATACGTGTTATTGATATAGAGACAAGGCTGCCTTTTTTCTCTCTTCCTGCTCTTCTTGAGCAATTTATTACCCTTTTACAGCAAAATCCCAATTCCGCAACCCATCCAGTTAATGCTGTAGTGCTGCTTATGTTGTTGACTGTGTGCTAAAACTTCAGCTTCTTGCAGCTGTTTTTCATTTTCATGGCGTTTGCATATCACTACCTTAGATACTTAGTTGGGGGCTCTGTTATTTTCTTTCCTATAATTCTGTTTCAATTTCCCAATCAAATAGCTGGCCTGAGAGTTTTAGACTTTCATAATATCCACTTTTTTGCTCATCTGTGTGGTTTTTTTCACTGTGTCAGCCTAGCTTAGGGGAGTGATGTGAAGGATAGCTCTTCTCCTTAATACCATTTTTTTCTCAAACCTACTGGATTCTCCAGGGTTAGAAGCATCAGCAATTCTTTATCTGCCTCTCCTGCCTGATAGCCTGTCGAAATCCTCAAGAGGGTTTCTGAATGTAGCTCCCAGATGAGTAATGATGCTGAGGCCGGGTTTTAGATAGTTATTTAGAATCCAAGTACCGGTGTGCCAATATGTGGCCCTCTGTAAGTCTCCTGAGAAGACACTGTCAACACAGTTGGGAAGTCTGAGGTTTGTGTCCAATTCTCAAGGTTAAAAATAGTCCCAAAGTTTCCGTAACGCTTCTTCTTAATGCGTCCTCCTAAGTTTCCAACTACTAACTTTCCCACTTTCTGCATGTTTCTTACACAGTTTGCTTCTAATTAGAGATTCTTGATGATTATATTGAAAGGAAAAGAGCTCTTTTCTGCCTCAAATCACACTCTATGACTTCTGCAAGTACCCTTAAGTATCTCTGCCACCATCTTTATTGAGCAAAAGTGCTAAAATGACTGCCAAGCTGAAAGCGCTGTGAAAAATCAGAGTATTATCTAAATGAAATGTCTTGTCACTATAATCAGAACTGAGGCCAAAATGAGAGTTCAGCCATATGCAATCCAAATGGCAGTGTTGAATTGGGGATATATTTGTTATTTTGCAAACATTTAGTTGCATAAACTTGTGCCTATGTAGACTATTGCTGAGTAAAGTGCTGTATTCATTTAAATATTCCTTTCTAGCTTTTCTAGATACTTCTGTTTCTGGGGCAAACTGCATCAACAGAACTTCTTTTAATTTTTTTTTTTTTAAAATATGACAGCAGTATTGTGAAATGTGAACAAAGACATACAGGAAGGTAATCTCAGAACTGCAAAAAAATACATATTAGCAAGATTTCTAGGGAAACAATGTGAAATTATGCTTGGATAAGACCTCTAGTATGTGTAGCTTATCCAAGCCCTTAATCAGTCTTTGACTTTTCAGACATCCTGTTGACTTTACTTGTGTTTGATCCCAGAATGTGGTCCCTTTCTTACTCTGTCAGGAGGCACTGACATGCTCCTTTCTAAGACAGTCCCTAGTATGAGGCTGGATATGTTACACTGCTGTGTTTTAATACAATTCTTACTAAATCTTAATATTTAATAGCATATATTCTTAAGGTTATACCTAGCATTCTTATCACTATACTTAATATTTTTAAGGGTTTGCTTCTTTTAGTTAATGTTGTAATTGCCAACATTCAGGAGACATTCTACTGTGTTCTAAAAGAAAGGTTTTTCCTAAATCCTGTATACTTGCATACTGTATACTTAGTATCTTCCTTCATTTACTTTTTTTTTGTGTGTATTTATATAGTTGTTCCGCTTTGCCTTGGGCTGTAGTTGTGTTTCCTTGATGGATAAATAGCTTTCTGCATGGATAATTTGTATATCGGTTTGTAAAACATTTTCAGATCCTTTGGGAAAGAAAAGGTATTATACAAATCTTGGATAACCTAAGTGTGTATTATTATACAATTGCTTGATACCTTTCATTATATAACATCTGCAATGGATGAAGAAGCTCTTATCATATACTTCTGTGACAGCTCCATTTCATATTGTAATAACATAATGGAAAAAAAGCTCGGTGGTATATTTTTATACAAAATCTTTTCTGCTTCCCTTTGATGTAGGAATAAGTCTTTGGGGATGCTAAGACCTACTCTACCCAGTGACTGGTAATCAGAATTAAAGGTACTGAATAGAGAACAGGCCCCGCTGTTCTCTCCTTGTTTCGCCACAATGTTTTAAGGCATCTTAGAATTATGGTGGCCAACAGAGTTATTGTTTTTAAAAACAAACTGTGCAGTGTTAGATGATTTTTATAATTTTCAGCATAAAGTAAGTGCACATAGTCATATCTCTGTTTCAAAGGAAGATATAATTCTCAGTAGAAAATTGGTTTTTAATCATAGCTAGCATCGTGAAGCTTGTTGATTTAGTTGTGGAATGAATTAAAGCTGGATGGAAAATATTTCACAGGACAATCATACTTCAAGAATGAAGTCTGATCAAAAGAGTCTGGGGGATTATGCAGATGTTTAAAAAATTTTGGGAAAGGGTATTGGTATTGAAATTTTTTCTTTAACATTCTGGATTAAATTAATTTTGACTTTTGCAATGTAGTAAAATTAACATAGTATTACTTCTATGTAATACAAATAATGAAACTGTATTAAATAACATAATAGAGAAAGTGTATAATTTTTTTCAGTAATAAGGATATATTTCAGTGGTATTAAAACATTTCACTTGGGTTTTATTCTAAAATTTTATTTTATTGTAGATAATAGGCATTTTATTATGATTTTATTCTGATTTTTAACTCCACTCTCTCTTTTTTTCTTTTTTTGTTTTTTTCCTACTCTTCCTCCTCCCTACCTCCCAAATTAACAAAAGAAATTTGGGCTTCCTAATCCATCCTTATTGATTTATGTAATGTATAATGGCAACATTTTCAAAATTGCTTAATTAAGTTAAGCATTCAATCTGGGTAATTTTTAGTAATAAGTAAGTGCCTAATCTATTGAGGCTCTTTTTAATATCTCATTTTCTTCCTAGTTGCATTCCTCGTGCTTAAATATCTGTGAATCTGACAAGTCTTCAAAGAGTAGCACATAGATACTAGATTCCTAAATATGCCAACTTCATTTTTTTAAACTGTAGTCTAGGTCATAAAATGGGTTTGAATATTAGTCTGAATTTATTTATTAATTATTTTCCATTGATTTGAGATCCTCAATGGACCCTTTAATGTTACTGCACATGCATGCCATATGAAGTTCTTTGAAGAATAGCAGTATGGCAATCACCGAGGAGAAAAAATACCAGTCTTGTGGTTTTAATCATGAGGTTACACTAGTAATCTTTCTTCTTTTCATTGACATACTTCTGATTTATACCTATGTCAGTATGAGACTTTTGAGTTCCTGGGCCAGTCATCTCTTGACCAAATTTAACCTGATTTAATCTGTAAAAATTTGACAGATATGTCAATATATGATTTTTATATTTATCAATATATTTATATTTCTTGATTCATATATTTTACTACAAATATGCATTGAGAGAATTTTAAAGATCTGAACCTTCCTTTATTTTGCTGTGCAGGTCAATTTTCGATACAAATTATACTATTTTCGCCGCTCAATTTCAGGTGTGTCTTAAGAATTAAAAAATAAGCCAAAAATTATTATATGCAAACTCTGCTATAACAGATCTTCATGGGTGAGGGGTTCCTAGAGTAACTTTTGCCAGATTAGAGCGATGGTGTGAAGGTGAGGGAAGGGGAGATACGCATTTCAAAATCTAAGATCTAGGTTTGCTACTTCCCCACCTAATCCATAACTTGTATAACTGCTTTCTTGAGTAAAAATAGTTCTAGTGACGAGCAGAACTAGTGCTGTTTCATATTAGTGAACTGCTTGTGAAGTACTGTCGTGATTTAACCCTAGCCAGCA
The DNA here is from genome assembly GCA_002844005.1 of Limosa lapponica baueri. NCBI lineage: Eukaryota > Metazoa > Chordata > Aves > Charadriiformes > Scolopacidae > Limosa > Limosa lapponica. The sequence goes on from KZ516776.1 coordinate 4,937, forward strand.
TCTAGGACCTTGCAGCTGCTCGCTCACTCCCCCATGGCAGGATCAGGGAGAGAATCAGAAGAGTAAGAAAACTCATGGTTTGAGATAAAGACAGTTTAATAAGTAAAGGAAAAGCTGCACGCACAAGCAAAGCAAAACAAGGAATTCATTCACTGCTTCCCATCAGCAGGCAGGTGCTCAGCCATCTCCAGGATAGCAGGGCCCCATCATGCATAACGGTTACTTGGGAAGACAAGATGCCATAACTCCTCATGGAATATCCCTTTGGTCAGTTGGGGTCAGCTGTCCTGGCTATGTCCCCTCCCACCTTCTTGTGCCCCCCTCAGCCTACTCGCTGTCAGGGGAGTGTGAGGAGCAGAAAAGGCCTTGACTGCTCAGCAACAACTAAAAACATCAGTATGTTATCAACAGTATTCTCATCCCAAGTCCAAAGCATAGTTCTGTACCACCTGCTAGTAAGAAAGTCAACTCCATCCTGGCTGAAACCGTGACAAATATGAATCAGAATCTTCTGTTGTGAGCTACCATTAGGATTTAAAATCCATTAATACATTTGTATAGAGTCACTTCACAGAGACTTCAGGAGTAGAGCATGCCTTCCCTTTCAACAAATGCTATTGTCAGAATATATTTATTACTTTGTTTTTCACTTCATAGTTATGTTTTGCAAATTTGCTCCTTGCAACATTGGTAAGAAGTATTTTTTAAATATAATCAAGCTGGTCAGAGTTGCAGCATCTCAAAAGCTTTTTTCTGAATGTGTGAAATGCCTCCCCGTAGCCATACAGGCATCATGTAAAACCATGCCTGGCTACTGCTCACAAAGAGGTCGGGGAGGAAGGTCCTGCAGGACCCTCTGCCAGGTCAATGCAAACGGTTTGGGTACCTCAGGAGACCTACAGTGGCACCTGGTGACTGCAGTCACCACCTGCGTCCCAGTTTCAGGCTGTGGTACCAGACACACACGTTTGTCTATCTCTGTTTCTCTTGGAAACTGTTGTGATTTATGACGCAATACGTTGTTAGGTAATCAGGAGGGGAGGGGATGCCATAGATCTGAAACCAGAGCTCCTGTGTTCTTCTGTTATGAACTATTCCTTCAAACACTCTTGAATGCTGGCGGTGCATTTTGTTGGTTAATGAGAGGTATTTTTGGAAATGCACTCCTGTTCTATATACCTTCCCTGAAATATTTGCACGTGTATTTTAATAAGTCCTGCAACTTTCCTGCTGGAATATATTTGCATTTATTTGTATTAACTCAGTGTTTGCATTGATTGTTTTTCTAAACCAAGACAAGGAGAGAAAAACATGAGTACAATTTATTCACAAAGAAAATAGCCTTTCACTGAAGCAGGTATTAGAATATAATGTGTTACTGAATGCAGAAGGTGACTGGAATTTTCCCTCTATCAAAGAATTTCTTAAGAGGCAAAGTTCAAATATTCTGTCATTTAAAGCTGTAATTTAAAAAGCATTCTGTACAAAAATACATTCTATCTTTTCTTCAGGTTTACATGACTCAGAGCAGTTCTGCTCTGGACAAGTATTTTTAGTTTTTGAAAGCCCATAGATCCACTTAAAACACAGTGAAGAACAATCATCTTAACTTTTCTTAGGTTTTGGTCACATTAGTTTGATTTTTAAATTCACCTTTATAATTTCAAGGATTTTTTTAGCCATGTTGCTAGGGCTTTAAAAGGAATCAGAAATCCATAATCAGAGTATATTCATAAGATCTGATTTTAAAAAGCCACCAGCAAGCTCTCAAGCCGTGACCTTGCAGCTTTCATACATTCATCAGCATTGGGCTTCAGAGGGGCTGTGGGTAATAAGAGAGGAGACTTTTTTTCCCTCGGGTTAGAAGAGCCTGAGCAGTAATGTTGCTGGCAAGAGAGATACAAACCCGAAGTTATAGGGTGGAGTGATTGAGAATCTTTTGATCTCAATCAATGGATTTCATGGCAAAAAAGTAGATGCTGTTTGTAGGAATGGGTCAACTGGACATAAAAGATTCAGTGGGCTTCTTATTTTTATGGGAATGCTTACAATTAGCAATCAAGTAGTTTTTACATCTTCACTGGGCTGTGCAGTTATTAATTACACAGTGATGAGGGCCATATAAAATATTCAGATAACAAAACTACCTGTTCTACCTCTGCCAGTTTTGCTCTTTGAAACTCCACCACTGGAGCAGCAGCACTTACCGAACATAAAACTCACTCCCAAGGGAAGGGACAAGATCTTCCCTGTGCTGGTAATGACCGTGCCTCTTTGTGGTGATCTGTACAGCGTGATCTGTGATCTGTGTGACACAAGGCAGTTAAATTGCTTGATAACCAGGACTTTACTTAAAAGCGGGTTTTATATCTTTGCTTCAGCTCAGACAGGGCGCCTCCCAGCCCACCTCCTAAGGGCACTGGGGTGATTAAAGCAGTGTTTGGCATGTAGGGGTGCTCTCGATAACTGCCCTAGCCTGCAGTGGTAGCTGGCCAGGAGAGAAGGAAACCAGCAGAGTTTCTTAAGCGAGAAAAGGGAGAATTCCGTTCACTTGTGGCATCCTCCACTATATTCTTTTTGCACATACGTTCCACCCTTTTACGCCCCAACAGGTTCCTGGCTTACTTGCTGGCTGTCCAAAATCGGCACTAAACGTTAGTGTGCTGTATCTATAAAACATGTATGTTATTAAGTCATCATGCAATAAAAGCCTCAACTATCGAACAATAACTCTGATGGAGTTGATACTCAGTTTCTGTGGAAGATAAAATAATTGTGTTAAGTCTTGGCTCATGCACCCAGATGTTGTGTGTGATGAGGAAGATGGAGAAAATTACAAGGGGTCTGTAACATAACATTTCAGTTGAAGGACAGATGAATTAATGTAATGACTCTGTAAATAACTGATCAAGAGCATAATTCCATTTCTTTCTGCAGCTATTTCACCCAAGCCCTAAGTGCTTTCCCTGGTGGTACTATGAGGTGTTTTGGTGAAAATGGTACAAGGAATTACCGTAAATATTGTACATCTTAATCGCTTTTACCCATTTGGCATCAGTTTTAGTACCAGGCTCCTGTTGTAAAGATGTGTCCTATTAATGGCTATAAAACAACTGTTACTTAAACAACCCAGTCAAATGACTTTTGAACAGTAATGTACTAAAAAAGACCCAAATAAAAGTTGGTATAGGCAGTAGGCAGAACTGGGGAATTAATTTAATATGCCCAAAGCATCAATACTATGAAACAACAAATCAGCATTCAAAAATAGTGATAAAAGGAATGATCAAGTGCTATTAATGAGAGTTTTGGTATTGATCTTAAGAAGCTTTAGATAAGACTCAGTGTGTATAGAGCCAATCCCCAAACTCCTACCCCCAAAATACTAATTATTCCAATAATTTTAATTGATTTATGAATACCCAGCAACTGGAATGCATGACCTTTATGAAGCTTACACTTCATATCTTAGTCCATTATAGTGATAAAGCCTCACAGTGAATATGTTGTGAATAACTAAGCTTCAGCCTAATTGACTGCTTATGTCTTTTTCCTTCTTGATTAATAGTGGAACTCCATCACAATGGATCTCATCAAAAACAAGCTGAAAGTAATCTCTATCTGAAACATGCCCATTCAAACCCTAAATCATTAGAATTCTTCAGCTGTGATGGGGTCTCAGTGATTAGTCGAGTTGCAATAGACCTGTGCCATAAACAGCATGAATCAGAACATGTCTGCTTCTAAGACTTATTATTTGTATTACTGTAGCACCTAGAGGCCACAGGCAAAATCTAAGTCTCCCCATTTTATGCATTGCTCAGAGAGAAATAAGATCCTGAGTCCTACAGAGCACAGCCAACACCGAGGAAGGACTGGCAGTAAAGGCTGCTCTGCAGAAGTAAAGCAAAGAAGTGGGTATTGACATATAAAAGATGCCATCTTAGTTGTTCTTTTTGCTTTTTCTTTGTATAGCGCAATTATTATATGAAAAGAAACCGTGTCAGAGGGCAAGAATGTAAAGGGACGGGGCTGACAGCAGCAAGGGTAAAGATGTTAGGGAAATAATGCATTTTAAGAGAGAAAATAGGGATATGAAATGGAGAGGTAAGGGCAGCGGTGGTGTGAAGTGAAAGGGCAGGAACGGCCGATTCCTGAGCTGAGAGAAAACCACTGTGCGGACTGACACCCGGGGTGAGCGATGCTGGTCCTCACCGCCGGCTCTGGCCGCTGGGTCTCACGCAGGGGGGCTGCGGGTGGTCCTCGGTGTCAAGCTGGAAAGGAATCATAAAGTCAGCGACACAAGGGGATTGAGGCAGTTCATTTCGACAATTTTCCTACCCTGGGCAGCACCAACTATGCTTGTGTTGCTCCAGACAGACATTTGTCTGGCTTCCACGGCTGGAGGGCCCCAAACCTCTAAGGCAACCCAGTCCACTGCCCCTCCCCTCCTTTATTTCTTTTTGGAAATAAGTATGGTTTTTTTCTTAATGTTTAACCTAAATCTTTATTCCTTGTTTAAACCTATTGCTGTTAATCTGATCCGCCATGTCCATAAGTGATTAGTTTCATTCTTGTGTAGCAACTTTTAATCGTTTTAACATTGTTTCCGTATCTGCCCCTGTTTTCCTCTCCTTTAGGCTAACTGATCCCAACGATTTTCAGTTTTTCTTCACAGCAGGCACTTGCCAGAGCTCTGATTGTCCTTGTTACATGTCTGTGTGGCTGTGCGTTCCCCGACCTTGGCCCCAGCATTCAGCGAATGCCCTGCCCGTACTGACAAGGGCAGGGTTTCTCCGTACGTTCTGACAGCTCTAGCCCTGCTTGTCTATCACAGGGCGCTGTTTGTCTGGTTCACCGTAGCAGGACACTGCCTTAGGTGCAGCTTTGAGACGTAATGTCCCGTTCCTCACTTGAAAACGTGATCTAACCTGTTGTTCTCCATCCCTCACACATGTTCGTACTGAACTGCACGCAAGTCTTTAAGGTCTCGGTCTGTCGAGATCCCATTTAACTCTGATGGCGTCCCCCAACATTCTTGGCGTCCTCCCCAGCTTCACACTGTTTGTGAATCTGATGAGTGTAGTGTGCTCAACCACCCTGGTGCTGATGGAAACGTGGGCAAACCCCACCAGAATGGACCATTGAGGGACCACCACACTGAGGCCTTGCGCTGTGGCTGGGAGACATTGGAAATGATGTGGTGGAGACAGTTTTGTAGATACTTGTTCTGGTTTTATTCAGATGATGTTTCTCTCTGCC
>KZ516783.1:0-10001 GCA_002844005.1 Limosa lapponica baueri
TGATGCTCTTTGGTTGAGGTGTAGGGACCCTGGCAGAGGTTTGTGTCCGGCAGAGGTGTAGCTGCCTCCTGGCCAGCTTGACCCCACGCTGCCAGTAGCATATCTGCCTTTTTCCACATCTAATGAGCTGCTAGTAGAGGGTGGTCGATGCTGCTGTGGCAGGTCTCTCTCCCTGGTGTGGTCACCAAGAGAAGCACTGGCGGTGCTCCCATCACGGGCACAACAGCTACGTATTCTGCTCAGCATTAAATTGGTTGGAAGTTTGGAAGACACTAGTGGTTTAAGGGTTAAGCAGCATGGAATTAATTTAAAAACCACAGCCTTTATTTTCTCCTCCATTCTTGAAAAGCCTGTTTCGCTGATGCTGGTAATGACTCAACAGAATCTTTCTTAAGCAGAAATGTTGCGCAGAGCAGAAACTAAAGCAGAAGTAATACATTACAGTAGGGTAAAAAGAGGTGTAGGCAGGGAAATGGGATCAGGCAGATGAAAGATCTTCTGGGGCTTTCTTTTGTGAGGCTTTGTTGATTTTGATCTGCACACTTGATTTTAGATAAGCTATGCCTGCATATTCCGTATCATTTAAACTTGCTGTCTTTCTCTGTATTTTGCCAACTCAGTGAAAGAATGTGATGGGGGATAATTTTATGCACTTTTCTCTCCAGGAGAGGAGGAGGGTGGAGAATGTAAATATCCATTTGTAGGAAGGAAAAAAGAGAAATTCATCCATAAGGGAGCAGATTAGACTACGCTTCTGTCACACCTTCCACACAGGGATCTGCAAATATTTCCTGAACATTAACAAACAAAGCTGCTCAGTTCTCCTGTGTCAACCATATACATTTAATGGTCATTTTTGAGATTAGAAGCAGGAGTCTGCAAAATTAAGCAACCCGTAAGAAGATGTGGTCAGTGGCAGACCTCTTCTAATCCTTAGCTTTGTATTTTATACACAGGATCAAGCCACCACTTTCTGGCTTCAGACGCTCTAAAATATGCCTTACTTTGAACATGCAACCAGGCTGGTAAAACTTTAGTCAGAAGGACAAATTCTTAAGTACCCTGCTGAATCAGAGCCCATTAAAAAGGGGTCAAATTTGGAGGCTGGTTAACTGTGATTAAGGAGTGACAGAAGGAGAGCTGCGGACACTTCAGGGCTTGACTGAAGTCGGTAGGACGACTTGCAGGGTTATAGGGACTCTTCACGTGGGTGAAGGCTTTCCACAAGAAAGTCCTGGGTTTAGGCTTCTCCCAAACCGCCTAGCAGCTATTACTTTCCTCAGCCCCAAACGGGACGAGCTGCTGGTTTTGAGTAACACACCCAGGCAAGCGCGCGGGCAAAGGGTTAAATTGTGCAACGTGTTTTTCGGCTGAGTAAAGCGAGAAGCCATCCGGGGCTGGCTGCAGGGTTTCCAGAGAGATGTGATATGCCCCTCACGGGTCTCGGTGGAGACAGGTGAGTTTGGCAGCTGTCCACGGGCAAACGGCAACAAAACTCCTGTTCTCCCACATCACAAAAGCTCTCCGGGGACGATCTATAAAATTGTTAAAATGCTTTTATATCCTTTCAACTGCTCCGTAGAAAGGAGACTTGCAGAAGCAGTTTAAAATATTACGCTGTTGTTGCTGGGGCTATGAGGTGAGCTGGAGGAGTGTTGAAATGTATATTCATTTTAACATCCCCGCCGTGAAAAGGGGCTGGACGGCGTGGTGACATGCAGGACTGGTAGACAAAGAAAATGCCTTCCAAGCAGCTCCAGTGAGTCACAGCAAGCCCTGCAGGGGGACTGGGTCCCTCATTCCGTGGGATGTGGGGTGTCCCTGCTCTTCGCCTTGAGCACCAACCAGGTTGGCGTTCGATACCTACGCGCAATCCGAGGTTGCTTTTGAGCCTCTCTTCGTGCAAGCTGGTGCCTCGACGCTTCATCTTAACACCCCGTTTTACCCTGGTGGGCTCCTGCTGCAGAAACACCTTGTGGAGAAGGGGATGCTAGGCATGGCAGCAGCATGGAGAAGGAGGGCTGGATTATGCTGGGGCTTTGCCACATGCCGGACAGATTCCTAGCTCCCCTGAGAGCCTTTTTTCTGACATGTTTTGCACACACACCCCCCACACCCCCCCATAAACAAAATGCACGTGTGGAAAACTCAGTTGGAGTAGCCACATGGTCTCCCCCAAAATCCTCCCACATTAAGCCAGAAAAATCCCGCCCCCCGGGTTGTGCCTCTCTTTTTAATATGATTTCTGGGGGCTGGAAAAGCCAGTGTCAATTATGTGCACAACAGGCTGACTTGAACTGTTTCCAGAGGAGTAGCAGAAGGGGAAGATGGTCTGCTGGAGCGCTGAAGTAGATCTGCAAACCCACAAACACGCTCGTATGCTGCTAAGTGGGCGGAGCTTTGTATCAAAAGCTGAGCTCCGTAAATCAAATAAAGTTGCTGTCACCTCCTTAAGGCTCTGCCCTCTCCCTGACTGCAGCAGTCCCACACGAACTGGTGGAAATGGCTGAGCCCTACAGCATTCCTGCAGTTGCCTGCGACGCGCCTGGGCTGCTGGCACCGGGGACGCGGCACGAAGTGGGGGAATTTGTCCCAGCCCAATTTGTCCTCCCAATCAAAACGTCGTGGAGCAACAGCAAGTTCTGCTTTTGGTTAAGCTGGATTGACTTCGGCTTCCTGTTTGCCTCACTCCAGTGGGCAAAACTGTGACGCTGTGCCCACAGGGCAGCCCCAAGGTGTCGTGGTAGGGATGGAGGACTGGAAGAGCCACTGCCTTTTAGAGCCCCATCCCCTGCTATCACAGCAGCTGTACCGTGGGCGCTTTGGTTCTGGAAGCCCCACGAGACACATAGGCTTCCGCTCCCCAACACGCAGCCCTCATCCTACAACAAACTGCAAACTTAAGCATGGACAACCAAGAGTGACCAAAGCCCAGTGGGCCACAAGAGGCAAGCAATGTCATTCCAAGGGTGTTTGCGAGGTATTATGTGATATATTCCAGCTGCCACTGCAAAGTGAACTACATCTGGGGCCAGAGCTGCCGTGGCCAGCTGCCCCAGTGCATGCAAACACAACATCCCAACCCAGGGATTCCAAACCACCATGACCCCCAGCTCAGCCCACTGAACACCCCTTCTCCAGCAGTGGCCCACCTCTGGGCTCACAGGCTTACCACCACCTAGGTGTGCCCCCCAAGACCCTACCATTTCCACTATTTCCAACCTTTGCTGCAGCTCCTGGATCCCAAGGTAGCTAACATGAAATGGGGTCCACTTGCTGCAGCTCTGACTTAGAAACATTTGATTTGAGGGCTCTAACACCAACTGCTTGGAAAAGAGTCGTCTGATGGGTAGGAATTATTTTGTATGGAGAGAAGAACGTATGTGAGCCTTTGTATGCCACGAGCTATTCTACCTGCATGTGCTTATTCCTGAATATTCCTGGCTTGTTAGCTGTGATAGGTCACCTAAGGTCTAGTTCATAGGAGAAAATGGTATTAATTTAATAAGCTCAGATATGATTTAGTTGAACTAGTGCAATCCATTTTATGGATGCTTCCATTTCTGACTCGCGTAACATATTGATTTAGCTTAAGCTCGTTATCCAGAAATTCGTGCCATTTTCTCATGCTGACCAGGTGTGTCACACGATTTTTCTTTTCATACCAGATGGTGGACTGATTTGATTAGCTCCTGTAAAGCCTACGTTTAGCGTTATATGCACATCTGGTCTCGTAGCTTCTCTCTGCCTACAGTTACACCCAGTTATTCAAACATACTAATTGCCTATTGTGCGGTTCGAAGTCTGAATTGTTTGTTTTAGGAATCACTTTATTTTTTAGCATGTCCCTGAGTGGATTTATTGCTGTCCAGAGACTGCTGATTCAGGGAAGGGAAATCTTTTCATACATGCAAAACTGCCTCCCTCTCACCTGGCTTGTCCCCTGTTAGAGAAATTTCACTGAGGTGAAATGCTGAAGCCACTGAACCTTTCTTTTTTTTCTTTTTCTTTTTCTCATGGCCAGACAATGCGAATGTTGATGTAACCTGTTGTTAACTGTCTGTGAGGAAGCGAATGGCCATGCCAGCCATAAAGGCCATGACTAGCTTAGGGAGATTTCTCTTGTGCAAGGTGCACTTTTAGTGCAGCCTCTGTGAGCCTGGTCCAACAAACTGCTTAGGGATGTGTTAGCTTGAAGCATGTGAAGAGTCTTGCTGAGTTCACCAAATATTTAAGTGGCTTGCTGGACTGGAGCCAGAATGGTCAACTGTTTGCAAGACTACACCTTCAGGATAAGCTTTTGGAGTCTCCTAAAAGTACTCATACACCCATATGCACAGAAATGTATCTACACCACCATTTTTTGAGTCTCTGAGGAGCAATAATTGGCATCTATCATGAAATGACGTTAGCATTCATATTAGCAGAAAACTAGCAACTTGTCTCTCCTCTTCAAACAACAACAACAACAAGAGGGCTTTGATGAACAGGCTCCCATTAACTGACTGTTTTTGGGATGAGTTGTAACAGATTTGGAATTGGCCTGATTCCTAAAAGCGATGCTGTATCCCAAAGCAAGGTTGCCAGGTGGCACGTACACAGGGAAACATCTCTCTGTGGTATGTCAAAGTCTCTTAGCCAACTGCCAGTGCTCCCTGCCCCAACACTGAGCCGTGCAGCTCCTCACTTTGTTCTGCTGAGGGTGCAAATAGCGCAGAAAGACCAGCTTCAGCCAACGGGAGCTTTTTTGCCACTAACCTCAAAGGTCAGGTAAACAGGTACATGAGTAGAAGCTACACAAAGCGCACTTCCACGACAGCCTGTTGTTCTGGCAGACCCAATTATCCATGAGCACCAAAAAATACATAAACCACCAGACTGTCTTGTTTGACTTATTCCGTGTACCCCTTAGCAGATATCAGTTGTTTATTTTCATTCCATGAAACTTATCTAGATAAGTCCACGATTTTCCAGGCCTCCCTTCCTTTATCCCAAACATCCCCACCCATTCTTAGGTCAGGTGTTATAACCTTTGGTGGCCTAGAATATAGTAATCTTTATTTTAAGTATAGCTTCATTTGTTTTGGTTTCCATCTACCTTTCCTGTTTAAATGAAAACACAAAGATCTATCCCTCTGCACTTTGTTCCTGGGGTATTTCCCGTCGGTACCCTTTTGGTGAGCATTATATTTTTATATTTCCTATGCCACAGTTGCATGGATGAACCTTTGCAGTAAGACCTGCGTCTGTGGTTGCTGCTTCTGGTGTAGGATGCCATTTGTTTAATCGCTAAGCAACTCTCAAGAGTTCAGCCCTGGATTTCTAAAGCAGGTCTGGTCAGCACACAGATTATGTTAGCAGTGTTACTGCTTCGGGGAAGGTGTGATTTTTATTTTTTTTTAAATGAATTCTGGCTTCCTAAGTAAATGAGGTTTAGTTGATGATGTATCTGTGTATACGTCGGAGTAAGCTGGCCAGCTTCAGACACGTTTGCCAGAGAGACAGAGCCCTTACAGATAAAAAGTTTGGACATATTTCTGAAAGTCTGGCACTTGTGCAGAAGACAGACATCCAAATTAGTGCCTCGTTGAAGGAAGGGCAGAAGAGGAAGGTGAACTGTATTATTAGACCCCGGAGAATCCACACAGGATGCCCTGACCACAGGAAAAGCTTTATTCAGCTCTTGCCCCTTATTAGCCTCAGATAATCAACCACAAAATACAGAGCCACAGGAAACCAGGCAGCATAATTTCTACTGCTCCCAGAAGTGCTTGTTCCCAGCTGAAGAAATTCAAGTGGTGCCACTCTTTGAGTGGACGCAGCGGTAGCTTGCCACAGTGGCCATTAAGCAGCAGCACTGGGCTGTCGGGTCTGCTGTAGCTGCTGAGGGACTTTCTCTCAGTTTAGCTGTAGGTGCATGCACCTGTGTGTCTCTTTGCAGCCAGCACTTTAAAACGTTTGGGTTTTTCCCCCCGATTTTCCCCTGGTAGGTAAATCAGACTTTGCAGAACTCTCTTGCTCTTGATTTACATACGCAAATTGTTATTTTTGTTGTTGCAGGACGTTTCATTCTTCACCCTCCTCCGGATCCTGCTCAGATCCTCCCTGTAATCTTGCCATCATCTCTCTTTGCGACATCGCTCTTCAGCCCCACCCTGGATGACGCACTGCCATTTCTCAGCTCGTTATATTGTGTGGCTACAAGTCCTGCTGCAAAACCAGCGTGGAAAGAAACAACACACACACACACACAAAAAAAAAACACCAAACCAAAGCTAGTCCAGCCTCAAAGGTGGATATGCAGCTACTGTGAGTCACACCTTAATTTCACAATAAAGTAACCTTGGAACTTATGCTCCAAGATGCTGATTAATTTAATTTTTAAATCTCTAAACAATACCAGACAGAGAGAAGCAAGAAAAAGAAAATGCAGCCCTGAGTATGTAAATGGTGCCAAAGGAGCACTGAGAAAGAAGTGACCTTAGCCATTCATTAGATGGATGTGATAAGCCCAGCATTTTAGATGGGTGTGATGAACTCAGTATTTGCGCCTCACCTAAACCTTTGAAGAGATGGTATCAAGTCTTCTGCGCTCTGATTGTTTTGCCTTTACTTTTACTTTTTTGAGCTCTATTAAATCTTCTCCATGAGAACAAGACCTGACCCCCACCAGCCTCATGGCTAGATAGGCTTGACCAGTTCCTGTAATGGGGAGGACGCTTTGCACTGTGGGGCAGCTGGCTTCTTTCATCAGTTACTTACTGATACTGAAACAAGTGGCCGAATCCCCTTAATCCAGGTCTACTGACCCAGCACCTAGCTGAGCCAACATCTAGTTAACACAGCTGATGGACCATGTATGACAAGGTAACATTTATATACCTTATCACAAGTATCGATATACAACTGTCCTCCATCAATACACACACACGCACAGACAAAGCTTTACTTCAAATTATCAGCCCATCTTTTCTTATAGGTTGGCAAGAAAGGCAAAGAGAGCGGGAGAGAGGGAGTGTTATTATTGGGAGGAGCACAGGCGTTATGGTGATGGTGATCTAGATAGCAAGACATGTAGGTACTAGAAAAGTTCCAGGCAGTTCTTGTAGGACTAGACCAGGACTTCACAAACCCAAGCTCCAGTCTACTCCCCACCACAGCCTTCTTGCATTGAGGACAAGTCACTTTCTGGATGAGCCTCATCAATATTTGCTAACCACATGGATCAAATAATCTTCCATTTCTTAACTTTCTGACATGAAATCACATGAAATTGGGTAGGTTTGAGTCTTGGTACACACAAAAAAAGAAGACATCAGAAATTAGAAATTAGAAGAGTAATCTAAAACATGAACTGAATGTTGACTTTGGGAAGGAAGAAAGTTGTAATGGAAAAAAGAAGACCAGTCCCTGCTGGAAGAGGACAGGAAGAGAGAAGACGGTGCTCCTTTGGCTTTCCTACCATTGGCTCTTCGAGGATTGAAATGGACGTGGCAGAGCAAGGCTGGCACAGTGGTCACGCCAGGAACAAAATAATAATCAGGAAGCAAAAGGATGATTGTCTAGGGATCAGAGGGTGTCACTGGGAGGCCACTATTCTCAGCTCTGCAAAAGAATTGTCATAAGCTTTTAGCCAAACCCCGTAGCAAAACTAAGGGCTGGTCTGTGCGCAGATTTGTGCTGATGTCAGGAAATCTAGCCTACAACACGCCTTCTGTTGTTCCAGGGGAACCAGTGCCTGGACACTCATTTTGATGGGCCCCATCTCAGTGAAAGCGATGAAGTAAGCCTGATAGGAGCTAACTCATCAGGGTCTTGGAAAGTGAAAACCGTACCTTTGTACACTGTGCTGCTGAAAAGGATGAAGGAAAATTTCTGCCCTCATTTCTCCTCTGCTCCACATGGGACAAGTCTCTAGGGTCACCTTTAGGTAACAAATTCACTGAAGCTCCCACACCCTCTGAGGGATGCCGCAAGCCTTGCTGAACGCACGCAACACGGTTCGAGGAAGAAGCTACAGAAGCGCGCTGTGGTGTTACGTACTTAAACCACGAGAATTACAAAACACCACGGTTGGCTTATTAAAGCACAGAAACCCAAAGCAAGTAAAACATTATCAGGCAGGGCTGACTGAGGGCGTAGCAGTTCTTGATTCTTGCTGATTCAAATGTGCTTTGCTGAACCCTTTGGTTTCAGGCTGTCTGGCTTATCTGTCATTTGATGGATTTTACTAGCTTGCTTGTGTATGCCAGGCCTGATTAACAGCACTGCCACACACGTATTTTTAATGGATTCTTGAAAAAGTCCCGGCGAGTGGGTGGACTCCGGACTGTCTGGTCCGGTTTTGCAGCCGCAGTGACCTGATGCTGAGGGTGTCTGTCTCTCTGTTCAGTCATACCAAGCCATAGCATTCCGTCCCATATCAGCAAAAGCCACAGGCACAAACTGTGCAGGAAAAGCAACTACGCAGCAAGAAACAGTTCATGACTTGAGCAGAGATTGCTCAGCACCTGGAAGGGTCTGGGCAATACGCGGGGTGTGACAGCATAAATCAGTGCGTAAACTGGCTATAGCTACAGTAACTGTAAATGCAGAACGTGAGAAGAGATTGCAAGGAGAATGAATTTGACTGGATTTACCTTTTCTCTCCTTCCCAAGCCAGAGAATTAATTGCATAATATGTTCTGTAGCTAAAGAGATATCCATGGGCATTTAAAACGCTGATTGAGAATAGGAGACTGATTAAAGCAGATTTTTCCAAATCCAGAATCTCAAATGGTGGACATTTTCCATTTCTTTTGTGCTTGAAAAGTAACAGAGAATTTTGCAAAAATCAGCATGGCTGCCTCCCCAGGGGAGGCTGAAAAAAAGCATTAATTAAGGCAAAGAAAGGGAGGTGTCTTATTTGAACTCTGCTGAGCTAGATGGATTACCTATGAAAGCTGGCATTGACAGGACAGCTGTATGAAGAAGCCTGTGGCAGAAGTACCGGTGTCTTATACAAACAACAGGAGACAGGGCGGGAGACGCAAAGCCATAATTGGCAGATAGATTTCTTCCTCATGAGGCATATGCTAAGTCAGCAGAAACCTGCTTCAGTTTTCTGTTGCAAGGCTCTGCACTGTTGATTAAGGAAAAAAAAAGATGGTTATACCCGCTATCACGCTTACAGCTCTTTAGCCTTACACTGCAGAGAATACTGCTGGGAAGAAGAACATCATAGATCTTGCTTGCAGAAACAATCATTTTTCTCTTGCATGTCTCTTCTTTTTCATATATCATTGCAGAGAAGCAGCACAGCAATAAAAAGGGACATGTATTAACATGAACATTGAGGTTCAGGAATATGAGAATGGCCTGGTGAGATTTCACTGTCCCAGCATTTAGTAAAATAACTTAGACTGGTGTTGCAGTTTAATTAAGATTTTGGGTTACCAGCTTTTTTGACGCTCTAGAGGTAGAACTGGGAAGCCAAGGAGGTTTTTACACAACTTTCTGCTGTGGGGAGAAATAGATTTTTTTCAGGTCAATATGCTAAAAATTCATTAATAAAATAGGTACCTGCTGAGACTACTGAGAACCCCACAGACAGAATTGCTTAGCTTCATATCTACTTGCTCTTTTATTACTTTTACTCACCATGAACTATGACTTTGATCTATTAACTCAATATAATCTATAATATGTCTAATACGTATTTAAAAATGCCTGGGTTATTTGTTGTTCTGCAGTGTTTCTTGTCCCTCCAGAGCAAGCTTGTTTAACTCCATATGGAGCTAGTTATCAGTCAGAAGGAAAATAAGATATCTATCTTTTTGCTAATTAATACTTCAGAAAGCTTTCACTTTCACGTTTTAACATACGTTAAAAACCCTGCTGTGACTGGGTGCTTGTCTTTCTGCACCGGTATGGTGTAAACCAAAGATGACCATCACCATGAATCCATGACATTGAGGCTCTGGTGGCCTGACCACCGTGCTTGGCTTCCTTCCCTGCCTGCC
>KZ516833.1:0-10084 GCA_002844005.1 Limosa lapponica baueri
GGTGGTGGGAAGGAAAGGGGAGTGTCAGGCTGCAGCCCAGCCCCAGGCCCTCTCCTGGGGATGTTTGCAGGAGAGTTGGAGCTCCCCAGCACTGTGGGGTGCAGGGAAACAGAAAGGTAGCTCCCAGGCCCCACGGCATGGATGGAGCTCCCTGGAAATGGGGAGGCTGTTCATCCACTGCAGCCCACTGGAATGGGCCTCAGGGTGAGGGGGACCATGGTCCCATCCCTGTCCCAACTTGGGGACCCTTCCTGGCCAAGTGCTGCTGCTCCAAGTGTCCAATGAGTGTCAGTGGCAAACAGTCCCTTCCAGGCCCCACAGCCTGTCTCTCCCCTTGGGAACCATCACACTACTGCTGCTCCAGCTCATCCACTTCCAGCATCCCAAAAGAACAGTTGGAGTGGCTGCTTCCTCCAGCCCTGCCTGCACCCATCGCCAACCCTGCAGCCCTGAGCCAGGCAGAAACTACTCGTCACCTCCTTCCTGCGGAGCCCCTTCCCCAACATCAAGGCCAGTGGTGCTGAGGGGTCAGGGGTTATCACCAGAACTCCTCACTCTATCCATGGCAACGGTCTTCACCCACATGCCTGCCCAGCTCTGCTCCAGCTGGTTTGATGCATCACCAGCTTCTACCTGCATCCCATCAGCCTGGCCTGGCTGTGGGACAGCCAGGAGGTGACAGGCTGCGGGAACAGGGTTTGTCCCCTCTGCGGGAAAGACAGACACGTAGTGGGGAACCCGCCTGCTTAAGTAGGCAGCTCAGGGAGGATGGAGATGTCTGTGCCAGATGTCAGAGCCAGACATGCTGGGCCTGAGTGGCAGCTAAGGACATTCCTGTCAGGGACAGTGGATGCCCATGGCCAGGTGGCACCTCCATCTGAAATGGGGGTAGAAAAGACAGATTGGGTCACCCACACTGCCTTGATGGTCAAAGTGCTGCAGCCATGAGGGACCCCTCCTGCAGCCAGTGGGATGGCCTTGCTCCCACCCAAGTTCCCCAGCACTCACAGCTACACTTAGGGTGTCCCAGCCCAGCCCACCCCAAGCACGAGGTTCAGGCCCTCCCCAAAACCTCAGTGCCAGCCCCATTGGCTGCCAGGGCCACTAGCAGCAGTGGAGCTGCCCAGGCAGAGACACCCTGACGAGAAGTGTGTGGCCACATCTCTCATAGCCCATTCCTCCTGCCGCTGCACCCACTATTGCACGCTTGGGGCCTCGCTGCTGACACCATGCAGCCCCCTCACTGCTGCCTCCTTCTTCTCCTCTACCTCATCCTCCTCTCTGGGACACGGGCAGACTTGAAGGGTAAGTGGAAGCTCTGGCTCATCCACATCTTCTACCATGCCCTCATGGGACCCCATGGCTGAGGGGCTTCCTGCTCCCTACCCGCCTTGGGCACTTGCCTCCTCACCCCTCCTTGTCCCCTTGCTCCATAGCTCCTCCCTGGTGGGGATGCAGCCACTCCAGCTAGGTGCAGGGGGTGAGAGCTACGGCTGCCAAGGATGCAGGGGGCTTATTGGGGCCCACAGGTCCCTGCAACCTCAAGGACCTGTCCCTCAGCTCCTCCACTTTCCCCATCCCTCTCCTCCCACTCCTGTCTCCCCCTGTCAACCCCTGTCTCATGTAGGGTCGTTCACTGTCCGGCTGCTCCAGACCTCCACCTTCCAAAACACCTCCTGTGTGGAAACTGAGGGGCTGGGTCTGCTGGAAGACATCGAGCTTGGTTCTATTGATAAGCACACCTGGACCATCCGCTTCTACCAGCCCTGGGTGCGCCCAGCCCTGCCCCGCAGTGACTGGGACACCATTCAGAACATGATCAGGATATATTTGCAGCAGTTCAATCACTTGATCAATGAAGGTGCCATGGAGAAGAAAGTGCCCTGTGAGTACCTGGTCTTCTCTGCGGGTCTCTTCTCTTCCCTCTTTGAAAAGTATCTGGGAAGTAAGGAAGGACCCAACACTGGACAGGAGGCACCGATCAACTGGAAGGCAGTCCCAGCCTCTCATTCAACTTCTTTCTGCTCCTCTAGACCCTTTTGTGGCCCAGTGCATGGCGGGCTGTGAGCTCTACCCCAACAGGACGTCCCGGGCCTTCGCCTATGTGGCCTACAATGGCCAGGACTTCCTCAGCTTCAACACAGGCAATGCTACTTGGGTCCCCTTCCGAGATACTAACCTGTCAAGGTATGTCCAGGCTGTTCTCCAGAACTATACCGCCTTCAGTGAGATGGTGGAAGTCCTCTTCAATGATACCTGTGTTGATGACATGGAGGTGTTACTGCACTATGGGAGGGCAGCTCTGGAGAGACAAGGTGAGACCACCCTGATCCTGGCATGGCCACCCCAAAGCCTCCCCCACACTGCGGACAAGCAGTGCCCCACCGGGGCTTCCCCCACCCCTTTGTTCTCATATCCCAGAGCTGCCCGTGGCCACGGTCTTCGCCCGCACGCCCAGACCAGACCAGCTCCTCCTGGTTTGCCATGTCACCGGCTTCTACCCACGGCCCATCAGCGTGGCCTGGCTGCGGGATGGCCAGGAGGTGCCGCCGGGCCCAGCCCTCAACACCAGCGCCATCCTGCCCAACGCCGACCTCACCTACCAACTCCGCAGCGTCCTGGCCGTGGCGCCCCGTGATGGGCACAGCTACGCCTGCCGCGTGCGCCACCGCAGCCTGGGCACCCGCAGCCTCCTCATCCCATGGGGTAGGTGCCACCCATGGGGACAGGGATGGGGCTCCTGAGCTGCCCTGCCCTGCAGAATGGAGAAAGCCGGGAAAGCTCACGGCAGCCTCTGCTTGTGTTTCTCAGGGAACTCAGAGGTGGTGCTGATTGCAGGGCTTGGGGCCGGGCTGCTGGCAGCTGTGGCCGTGGCTACCATCACAGCGCTTTGGGTGTGGAGACGCAGGTGAGGCCCTTTCTGCCCCATGGAGCAACAGTGGGAGAGGAGGGGAGGAAATTCCCTAGGGGATTGCTGCACTGAGCAGCAAAACTCCTGCTCAGCCCTGCTGGCTGCTGCCTGCACCCCCATGAAATCTCTTCCATGGAGTACCCATGAGCCATCCCCCTCTCATTTCAGAAAGCACCAGCAGATGGAGGAATCAGAGTCCAGGAACTCCATCCTGAGCAAAGAAGCTTAGCCCAGAACGGAGTCAACAGCCCCCTTTTCCTTCCACCACCCCCACAGGGAGAAAAACTCTACCTTTTTCTGCTTCAACAAAATTCTGGGCACCGATGAGTACAAGATCAACTTGACTCGGAGGCGCGGGGGGGGGAAACCTCAAGGGGTCCTGACCAGCTTCAGTTTGCTAAGCAGACAACGATGTAAGTCTGAGACCTCCTCACTCATTATACATGATCGCTTCTTACCTTGTGGCACTGTCCCATGCACCCACAGAGGCTCTTTAGGGCACCCCAATGCCCTGTGGCAATTTCTCTCACTTCTGGTACAATAACACATTTATCCATAGGCAGTAAGCTGTTCCCTTCTACTGTTGCCTTCTAGCATTTTTTCCTAAAAGCTGCCTTTATTAACTGTATTCCAGAAATATTTGTGCCAAGACCGAAGTTTTCCACACACACTAACAGCACCTGGCCACAAACCATTTAACGAAATGCTGAGTAACACTGAAGCTCTGATGTAATGTGTGGGAATTGCAGATGTGTATAAAATGAAATTAAAACATTCATGTTTTCACTAAGAACACATGCCTTTCCTCAGGATTTGGGTGGGCTCAGGGAGGTTTTGACCTGCAAATGGAAGCTGGAGCGCCACTGAATTATTGGTGCTAATTGCAGGAAACACCAAAGGAAAAAAAAAAAAGGTAAAAGAGTATTTGTGCATACACAAAAATATTCTTACATATTTAATGGAAATAAGCAACTGTGCACATGGGGGCAAAGTACCCCCAAGCCTCCCAATTAAGGAGAAAAAGGAAGCCAATCTCCCATCGGAGACAGCGGAGTTCAGACAGGCATAGGAAGGAATTTAGTTCATGCTCCCAATCAACCACACACTTGAATGTGTGGCTTCAAAAGGGCTGGTTTCACAGGACAGCTTCCTGGCAAAGTTTCACAGGAAAAGTCTCTGGCAGCTATGTGTGAGCCAACTGTCTGCTGAGTCAGAAGAAAACCCAGCTGGCTTGTGGCCACATCCACCACGACTCCACTGAGGCTGGTTAGAACCATAGAATCATAGAATGGTTAGAGTTGGAAGGTAGCTTAAAGATCATTGAGTTCCAACCCCCCCTGCCATGGGCAGGAACACCTCCCACCAGACCAGGTTGCTCAAAGCCCTGTCCAACCTGGCCTTGAAACCCTCCAGGGATGGGGCAGCCACAGCTTCTCTGGGCAACCTGGGCCAGAGTCTCACCACCCTCACAGCAAAGAATTTCTTCCCAAGATCTCACCTAAATCTCCCCTCTTTCAGTTAAAAACCATTACCCCTCGTCCTATTGCTACACTCCCTGATGAAGAGTCCTTCCCCATCTTTCCTGTAGGCCCCCCTTAGGTACTGCAAGGCCATTATAAGGTCCCCCTGGACTCTTCTCTTCTCCAGGCTGAACAACCCCAACTCTCTCAGCCTGTCTTCATAGGAGAGGTACTCCAGGCCTCTGATCATTTTCATGGCCCTCCTCTGGACCTGTTCCAACAGGTCGATGTCCTTCCTGTGTTGAGGACACAGTACTCCAGGTGGGGTCTCCCCAGAGCAGAGTAGAGGGGTAGAATCCCTCCCCTCGCCCTGCTGGCCACATTTCTTTTGATGCAGCCCAGGATGCAGGGGCTTTCTGGGCTGCCAGTGCACGTTGCTGGCTCATGTCGAGCTTCTCGCCCACTAACACCCCCAAGACCTTCTCCTCAGAGCTGCTCTGAATCCATTCCCCACCCAGCCTGGATTTGTGCCTGGGATTGCCATGACCCAGGTGCAGGACCTTGCACTTGGCTTAGTTGAACTTCATGAAGTTTTCCCCCGGCCAAACCCTGTGAACCACAGTGCTGTGGGCAGGACTGAATTCCTCTGACAGTCATAGCCACCTGCCAGCACCGCAGGGCTCAAGGATCTCACCACAGGAGGAGGGATGCTGTGTCCCTCCCAGCCCTTGCTGAGCTAGGACAGACAGAAGAAACTTTCAGCTGCAGGTAGGGCTCACCTCAGGGCGAGCAGCAGTCTCAGCACCAACAGGGCACATGGGGGAATTCATCTCCCAGATGGAGTGAAACACCCTGCGGCACTCGTGGGATGTGGCAGAATGAAGTTTGCCCACCAAACCTGGAGAGCAGATGCAGCCAGTGAGCAAACCTGGTAAGAAAAGGTGGTCATGTGCATGATGTCCCAAGAGACCCTACATAACACACACACAAACACCCACGTTTGAGAGGTCTCTTCAGGCATTTCATCCCAGCCCTATGGCTGGCTGCTAGTACCCACACACCCAGTGCAGCACTCAGAGACACTGCAAGTCCTGCCCACCCCACCCCACCCCAACTCACCCCAACTCACCCTGGCATGGGTCTGGGCTCAGGGGGTTACAACTCTCACCTGAGGGGAGACTGGAGACTCACATTGTATGCAAGGACCAATGCTCACATGATGTGTTACTGCAAAGTGCTACAGTCACCTGGGGCGAGGACGATGATAACAGTGAGGACCAGCAGTCACCTGGGAGGACTGTAAGAATCAATGTCACCTGAGGGGACGGTGAGAACCAGTGGACTGTGTGGACAAGCAGCCCCCTGCCCACTTTGGTCATTTGCTGACAAAAGGAAGTGACAATATCAAGAGGGAAGAAGTTGAGGCCTCTGTTATAGCAAGAAAGTGCAAAAAACCCAACAAAAACATGAGGACAAATACATTCAATAGAGATGAGGAAGAGCTAAAGCAGAACTTCTGGTCCACTGCAACAGTGGGAGATATCTGGAGAAAATTTGGAGGGGGTTGAACACATCATGAGTACCTGCAAAGCCAGGTGCCTGTTCCTGACCTATCAGGTACTCAGCTACCAGTGACCCCACATGCACCTGCACAAGCCAGAGGTGCCTGCTAATGACCTATCAGCTGCTCAGCCAGAAGTGACAAACAGTCATCTTACAGGGGACTGTGAGGACAAATGGTGAGCTTATAAGACTGCTTGGACAAATGTACCCCTACCCCTTCCCTCTCTGGCCACGCCATGGCTGCACTTTGTCATCCCACCAGCTAAACACTCTCCTCTCACACCAGCAATGGTGGCCCTGCCAGGAGGGATATGAACATTGTAGTGGCATGGCCGGATATCCCCTGGGTGATGCCAAGGTGACCTGCTGGGGAATTGGGACAGCTGGTGCCATTTCTGGGCCTACCAGGCCACTGCAACATCTCCACTTCTTCATTGGACAGCTCTGTGGAAGGGAAGGGGTTAAGTGTTTGGAGGTCCCCAGTGCATGCCCCCCTCAAACTTCCTCTTGGCTGTGGTTTCAGTTCTGCCTTCAACCCCAACACGGGCACTCCCAGGAAAGGGGAAGAGAAACTGCAGGGTGAGGGCCTAGGGGATTGCTGCACTGAGCAGCAAAACTCCTGAGGTAATCAGGGGGTTCCATCTCAAACTTCCTCTTGGCTGTGGTTTCAGTTCTGCCTTCAACCCCAACACGGGCACTCCCAGGAAAGGGGAAGAGAAACTGCAGGGTGAGGGGATGCACCAGGGGACAGCCGGGGAGGAGCAGTGGGTAGAGGACAGCTGGTGGGGGTAAGGCCAGCTCTGGTCACCCCATTGACCCTCCAATGCTGGACACTGGTGGCAGTGGGGACAGAGCAAGGGGATGGACTCCACCATTCCTGGTCCCACACCCAGGGGGCATTTGGGGAGGGGGACGGGGTTCCCCACCAAAGGTGGTGGGAAGGAAAGGGGAGTGTCAGGCTGCAGCCCAGCCCCAGGCCCTCTCCTGGGGATGTTTGCAGGAGAGTTGGAGCTCCCCAGCACTGTTCCCACAGCCATGGGCCGGGCAGAAACTGCTTGTCATCTCCTTCCTGGGGAGCCTGCATTAGGCAGGCAGTGCAGGAGGAGCCTGAGCTGGAGATGCCGGGGTGGGAGGGGAGCAGGGCGCAAAGCAGTTCTCCCCATGTGGGGCTGAGAGGACAGTGGTCATCTTTTTTCCAATCAGGGCTGAAATCCAAAAGCCATCATCACCACCATTGGAGCTGATCCATCCTACAAGAATGGGGATGGGGGGGAGAGGTACCATCAGTGGGGAGGAGGAGTCAGGGGGACCCAGCTTGGGTCTTTGAGCACCCATTTTCTCCTAGTGCAATTTCCTGGGCCCCCCTTTCCCTGCCCTCTCCTCCTGGCTGGGCTCTCCCCAGTCCCAGCCTGTCACGGCACTTCAGGCTCAAGACCTTATGTCAGCTTTCCTCCCTCCCACACATCCCCAGCCCCTAGCTCGGGACCTCTGGGGCCCTCCCCAACATGTCTGCACTGGTCCCATTGGCGGAGAGCCACCGCCGTGACTGCTGGGCTGGGTTGAAGCTGGGACCCCAGGGGTGCTTCCTCCTCCTGCAGTCACTGCTGCTGCTGCTTCAGCCTTGCCGCGTGCACCATGCAGCCCCCTCACCTCCTCCTCTTCCTCTTTCTCCCCCTCCTTCTGCCTGGGATGTGGGCAGACCTAGAGGGTAAGTGGGAGCCCTGGCTCACCCCAACCATTCTCACCTCCCTGGGAGAGGACCCCACCGGTTCCTCAGGGGAGGCATGGCCAGGCCACTGTCCCCTGCATGGGGGGGGTGATCCCCAGCATCAAAGGTCCAGCCTCCACCGCGCAGCACCCAAAGGTGCTCTGTCCCTGCCCACCCTCTCTGTTCCTACCTCCAGCTCTGAGCTTCATGTCCCACCAGCTCCAGTATGGAGGCTTAGGCACCAAAGCAGAAGTGGGACCAGGGGTTCCCAGCGAGGCCTGGGGTGTTGGGGTTCCCCCAAAGGTGCCTTCCTCCTACAGGGAGCCCGTGGGTGCTGGGGGGGGTGTCTCAGTTCCATGTGGTCCTGTGGGCCCCTTCCAGCAGCCCCCTGTTTGTTGGGGAGCTGCACCTGTGAGAGGGTGTTCTGGGTGCTGCCGTTGCACAGTGTTTCACCACGCTCCCGTGAGACCTCATGTTTCCGGCGGGGGGAGAAGCAGCAGCAGACATTGGAACACGGGATTGATCTCTGGGCTGGGTTACTCTCCTGCTTCTGTCCGGGTTTGGTTTTCTTGAGCTCCCAATGCCCCCAAAACCTGGATGAAATGCCCTTTCCCCTCCTCCATCCTCCACGCCCTCCATGCCATGTGCAGGTCCAGGTCCTGGCATGGGTGCTTTTTCTGGGGGAAGCGTCACCCCAAACAAGCACTGAGTTGCCCCCACAGAGCCAGACGGCAGGCAGGGAGGGGACGAGCTGCCTGAAATGCTGTACAGGAGAGAAATACCTCATTTACTTTCAGTATCATTGAAAGTAAAATAGAGAAGGACAAAGAGCATCCGGGACAGAGGAAGTTAAGACAGGAAAGCAACCCTGAGTAGGCGAGGAGGTGAGAGTCCAGCAAAGACTGGCTGAGGGTTGCCCAGGCAGGGCTGCGTGCAGGCTGATGGGGGTCCCTGTGGTGTGGGGTGAAGAGTGTAGAACCATAGAATGGTTTGGGTTAGAAGGGACCTTTAAAGGCCATCTCGTCCAATTCCCCTGCAATGAGCAGGGACATCTTCGGATAGATCAGGTCTCTCAGAGCCTTGTCCAGCCTGACCTTGAATGTTCCCAGGGATGGGGCACCTACCACCTCTCTGGGAAACCTGGGCCAGTGCTTTACCACCCTCAGCGTAAAAAAATGCCTTCCTTATACCCAGTCTGAACCCCATTTCCCCTCCAGCCCCCCCTCCTCTCCTCTTTCTTGCAGCCCTTTCCATCCCCATCCTCTTTCCTAGCAGAGATGCAAGTTTTCCAGATGCTCCAAACCGTCCTCTTCACAAATGTCAGCTCTGCCGAGGTGTCTGGGGTGGTTCTTCTGGGGGATGTGCCCATCTATGCGCTGGATCCTGCCAACTGGAGCATCCACTTCCACTGGCCGTGGTCCCGCCAGGCCGCATCCGAAGGTGATGCAGAGAAGATCAAGTCCCACTTAAAAATCTATTTGCGCAATATGGTCCGATATGTGCATGAAGTCGCCCAGCAGGAGAAACTGGACTGTGAGTACACGGACAAGCCCAGCCAGAGCCCCAGCCACTCTCCCTGTGTTCCAACTGTGCCTTCCTCCCCACCAGGGTGGCATTTGTGGGGTCTCACAGGGTGCAACAGCTTCTGAAAGGGTAATGGGAAATGCTGTGGGTGACAGGGCACAAGGCTAGCAGGGGTGGGGAGGGCAGCACACCAAAAAGAACCCTCACGGCTCCTGCCATCTGGCACAGGGGAACCCGTCTTCACACTGTGGAGCTGCCACCAAATTTACCAGGGCTTAACACAGATTAGGGAAAGAAAAGTTGGGGGAAAATATTCTGGGGGACAACATTCTGTTTCAGCAACTGCCCCATCCTGACTGGCCCCGTATCCACTCCAGCCTTCCAAGAGGATTGAGGCTGTGCAGGGTGTCCCAGGGCTTCCTGAAGCATGGCCCCATTTGTTGCCGCACCCCACTGCCTATCACACCCTTGCACGTGCCTCCAGCCAAATCCTGCATCCTGCCACCCATGTCCCACACACTCATGGGACTTCTTCCCTGGCTCTGCCCTTGGCAGACCCATTGGTGGTCCAGATGCGTGCAGGCTGCGTGCTGTACCCCAATAGGACAAGCTGGGGCTTCCTGGATATCGGAGAGGGCGGCAGAGACCTCATAGCTTTTGAGGTGGAGAGGCAGCGCTGGGAGCCCCGGCAGCCATCCACACTAGCAGAACACGTCAGCAAGTCGATCAACAGAAAGAAGGCCATCACAGCTCTCCTGGAGCACCTCCTCTCCAACTCCTGCCAGAGCCACATCCTCACTCTGTGCAGGTACGGGAGGGCTGATCTGGAGAGACAAGGTGAGACCACCCTGATCCTGGCATGGCCACCCCAAAGCCTCCCCCACACTGCGGACAAGCAGTGCCCCACCGGGGCTTCCC
>KZ537947.1:0-20066 GCA_002844005.1 Limosa lapponica baueri
CGGTCCGGGGGCGGCATGAGCAGAACTCGAACCTACGTGGACAAGCTGCTGGGCGATACCGAGTACCTCCTCGAGCAGTGGGGGTGGTGGCGAATGGATGGGATGGGGGTTCCCGGATATGTGTCGCCGGCTGCCGCTATCATGAGTCAAGCCATGCCAATGTCGAGCCCAAAGGCCTACCACGTCACTGACGATATGGCCTTGGCCGTCGACCGTGTCATTGCTCGACTCATCGACAGGGCGCCGCAGGCCGGCGACTTCGTGTGGCTCTACTACGGCGCGAAGTGGCCGGCCCTGCGCATCGCGCGTGAACACCAGATCGGCGAGGCCAAGGTGAGGGAGACGTTGAAGCTGGCTGTGGGCTGGGTCGACAGCGCCCTGGAGCGGTTCCGCGAGAGCGCTTGAAGAAATAGTTTTACGCGCGGAATGAAGGGTGTTTTCATACCAGCGTGAATTGCTGTGAACGCAGCGTGACGCACTCGAAACCCGGCCCTGGCGCCGGGTTTTTTATTGCGTTGTCAGGTCTGGCGCGGCATCATCAGGCCCCCGTCTGACTCGATGTTTTCCTTCCTTGGCTTTCAGCGAGATGGACGGGAGGCCCGGAAGATCCCCTCTCCCGGGCCTTTTAGTTTCCGAAGGTCGAAACTCGGTAGACGGCAGTCTCACCTGCCACATCGGGCTGTAAGCAAAGTGACGGGTTACCGACCCACAAGGCCTTCACCCTTTGCGATATCCAATCAATGCAGGTGGAGCGCAGGATGCGCACGGGGTAGTGGCCCCTATCCACCCGCACCTATTTCAGAGCCCAGCCATAGCGCTGGGCTTTTTCATTTCCGCCGCAAGGCAAGCCAACACGCAGCTAGGCCCGTACAGCCGAAAGGCGGATGTCCGCTCATCCGTCCGCCCCGCTGCGCTCCTTTTCCAGGTGAGCGGAGTGGATCAGATGAGTGAGATTGATCTTGATGAGGCCAGCCTGCGCGACCTGGTGATGGTCAATGACGGCCAGGTCGTAACGACCTCGCTGAAGGTGGCTGAGCGTTTCGGAAAGCGGCACGACAACGTGATCAAGGCGATCCGCGGCCTCGATTGCTCGCCAGAATTTCATGCCCTCAATTTTGAGGAGATGATCGTGGATGTCGATATCGGCAAAGGGGCCAGGCGGAAATCTCCAGCGTTTCGCATAACCAGAGATGGCTTTTCGTTCTTGTGCATGGGCTTCACCGGCAAAGAGGCGGCCAAGTGGAAAGAGGCTTACATCCGTGCTTTCAACTGGATGGCTGAGCAGTTATTCAAGCGCTCGATGGACTTCAACGCCCTGCGTAACGAACTGATGGCGGAGTACCGGCAGGAGAAAGGAATTGCCAGCCTAGCTGGTAAGACCTTACGCCGATGGCAGGTCAAGGCTCCGGTCATCGAGCAGAAGATCATTGAGGTCGAGCGCGAAGGGCAGTTGCAGCTGTTTCACGCCTGATCCATCCGGAACCTACCCCGACGAACGAAAGCCCGCCATTGAGCGGGCTTCGTCGTTTTAGAACCCCTGCGAGGGGCAGAGACTATGAAAATGCCAGAACGCCCTGAAACTTGGGCTGCGCTGCTTGCGTGGCTGTCTGCGCACTATCCGCAGCTGTATGCCGCCGGCCTGTCCTTTGTGGTCGCGCTGACCCGGGTGATCTACGGCGGTGGAACGCGGCGCCAGGCTCTGCTCGAGGCAACGCTCTGCACCCTGATCACCTTGGGCCTGATTCCTGTCCTTGAGTGGTTTGGCCTTCCGCAGAACATGGCTACTGCTGCCGGGGTGTTCACCGGTTTCCTGGGTGTGAAGAAGATCGCCGAGTTCGCTGATCGGATCGCCGACTGGAAGTTTCCGCGCCGGGGGGCTGGCGAATGAAGATCACCGCCGATCAACTCGACCGCGCCACCGGCTGCGGTGCTGCTACTGCCTTGACTTGGGTCGAACACATCAACGGCGCCATGGCCCGGTTCGAGATCAACACGCCCGAGCGCGTGGCGATGTTCCTGGCTCAGGTCGGGCACGAAAGCCAGAGCCTCAAGCGCCTGGTCGAGAACCTGAACTACTCAGCCGAGGGCTTGCTCAAGACCTGGCCGAAGCGGTTCACGCCGGCCGAGGCGAAGCAGTACGCCCGCCAGCCCGAGCGCATCGCGAACCGCGTCTATGCAAACCGGATGGGCAACGGCTCACCGGATACGGGCGATGGGTATCGATACCGTGGCCGCGGCCTGATCATGATTACGGGCCACGACAACTACGCCGAAGCCGCCCGCGCCCTGGCGCTGCCGCTGGTGGCGCAGCCTGAACTGCTGGAGCAACGGACCTGGGCAGCAATTGCCGCGGGTTGGTTCTGGCAGTCGCGGGGTTTAAACGACCTGGCTGACCAAGGCCGCTTTGAAAAAATCACCCTCCGCATAAACGGATCGTTCACCGGGGCCGAGGATCGTAACGCCCGGCTGGCAATGGCTCGCCAAGCGCTTGGAGGTGACTGATGGAAGTCTGGCGTGACATCCCGGGCTGGGAAGGGATCTATCAGGCATCTTCCCTGGGAAACATCCGTGCTCTTGATCGAGAGCTGGAAAGTGGGCGATGGGGCCGCGTACGCCGAAAGGGCGGGCCCATTAAGGCCCACCCCAAAGGCAGGTATGGGCATTTGCAGGTCGGGCTAAGGCTTAACGGAGTTCGCAAGTGGTTCGGCGTTCACCGCCTGGTATGTCTCGCTTTCCACGGCGAGCCGCCGGCAGGAAAGGGGTGTGCCGCCCATTTCCCTGACCCGGACCCGACAAACAACCGGCCAGACAATCTGGTATGGGCGACATATCAGGAGAACTCCGATCACCGCCGCGTTCATGGAACGATTCTTGAGGGAGGGCGTAATCCTTCGGCTCGCCTATCTGCGCAGGATGTAGAGCAGATCCGAAACGAGTTTTGGCGGGGTACGGCAGGAAGGCCCGGGAACAAGGCAGAGCTCGCTCGTCGCTTTGGTATCAGCGCTTCCCAGGTTGCAAGAGTCGCAAACGGGCGCGGGTGGTGTGGAGCTGCATGATGAAATTGTCCCCGTGGTTGGTGGTCGCCCTGGTAGGCGCGCTTGTGTTCTGGCGCCTCGATCACGTGACCGCCCAGCGTGATGACCTGCAGGCCGCCGTCAAGCAATCCGCCATGGCCCAGCAGGCCCAGCGCGACATCCAGGCGCAGGCCCAGGCCGATGCCCTGGCCCGAACCTACCAAGCAGCACTACAGGCCTCCCATGAAGAAAACCAATTGCGCCGCGATGCTATCGGCACTGGTGCTCGCGTCGTGTACGTCAAAGCCCGCTGTCCCGCAGACGGAGTGCACCAGGCTCCCGGAGCCTCCGGCAGCGCTGATGCAGGAAGAGCCGTCCTTGCTGCCGCTGATGGACAGGTTGTTTCTGATCTCCGAGCCGGAGTCGAGCGGCGCGAACTGATCATCAAGGCCTTGCGCGAGCACGTTGCAGGGCTGCAGAAGTTGTGTCGGAGGATTTGATGGGAAGGCTGAAGTCTCTCGGGTTCCGCGTGAGAGCCCAAGGCGAGCGGCTGAAGACGGCCGCGCCAGGTTCGTGGCGGACCGGCAAGACCTCAACCGAGCGAGGCTATGACTACCGTTGGCAGCAGGCCCGCGATCAGTACCTTCGCGATCATCCATTGTGCGTGTACTGCGCGCGCAAGGGCTTGGTCACGGCGGCCAACACCGTTGACCACATCGTGGCTCACCGAGGCGATACGGACCTGTTCTGGGACAAGGACAACTGGCAGCCGCTATGCGGACCCTGTCACTCCGCCGATAAGCAGAAAGAGGAAGCCGCCGGCTTCTAGTAGACCAGCATGCGACCGATACCTGACCTCGATGGATACTTTGCCAGCGAGGATGGGGAGGTTGTGTCTGTTCGTTCTGGCGTGCCTAGAGTCCTGGCGACGCAGATCCATAAGGGGTATCGACGGGTCACCGTCGGCGTGATGGTTTGCGGAAGGCGAGAGCGACACAGGCTGGATGTGCATCGATTGGTCTTGCTGGCTTTCGCTGGAGGGCCCAGTTGTGAAGGCATGGAAGCGCGCCATCTGGATGGCGACTCTTTGAATAATTGCCCCGCCAATCTTGCATGGGGTAGTCGGAGAGAGAACGCGGCCGACGCCATTCGCCACGGAACACTGGGGCCAGGTATGCGCGCCAGGCACCGGAAGCTCAGCGATGTACAGGTGCTTGAGATCAGGCGCCGGCGTCGTGAGGGTGAGTCACCGAGGCGAATTGCTTCCGACTACGGGATCAGCCGCGATTACGTCCGAGTGCTCGCATCCGGAAAGGCCTGGAAATGCCTGTCAGGGTAGGGGGGCATGGATTAATAGGGTTTCGCCTGAAGCTAGACCGCCCCCGCCCGCATTCGCACATTTTTTCCGATCTCTAGGAATTTTGTTAATGGCGTTAACAGACAAACAGCGACGGTTTGTTGACGCGAAGGCCCGAGGAGCATCCAACAAAGCTGCCGCCGAAGCCGCTGGCTACGCGCCTTCCAGCTCTGCGGCCGCTGGCGCTCGACTTGCCAAGCACCCCGAAATCATCGCCGCCCTGAAGATGTTAAAGGGGCGGCGAGATGTTAAAGCCAAGGAGCCTTCGCCGAAGCAGGGCAAGGACCATGAAGCGCCGCTCGGCGATGAGCAGGAACCTGATGGCGAGTACCTGGATTGCCTGCCGTTTACGGAGGACCCGCTGGTCTGGCTGGTCAACCTGATGAATGAGCCGCGGGCGAAGGTCTTCGATCGCCGCAGCGCGGCTCAGAAAGCTGTCGACTTCTTCCATGGCAAGAAGGGCGAGATGGGCAAGAAGGAACAGAAGGCCGAGGCCGCGAAGCAAGCCGGCAAAGGCAAGTTCGGCCAGGGCAAGCCTCCACTATCCGTCGTCAGGGGGTAAACCATGCTCTGGACCACTGCCTGCCCTGACTGGTGGCGGCGCTTGAGTGCTGGTGAATCCATCATTCCGCCGCCGCTCTTTCCTGAGGAGGCCGAGGAGGGGCTCAGCGTCTTCCGGGAACTGAAGATCGTAGACGCTCCCGGCTCCCCGACAATCGAGGCCGCATGCGCCCCCTGGGTGCTCGACTTCGCCGGTGCCATCTTCGGCAGCTACAACAATGAGACCGGCCAGCGACTGATCACCGAGTACTTCCTCTGCATCCCGAAGAAGAACTCGAAGTCGACCATTGCAGCCGCGATCATGCTGACCGCCTTGATCCGCAACTGGCGGCTTGAGGCCGAGTTCATCATCCTGGCGCCGACCAAGGAGATCGCCGACAACAGCTTCAAGCCGGCGGCGGCGATGGTGAAGCACGACGAAGAGTTGTCGGATCTGCTTCATGTTCAACCGCACCTGCGGCTGATTACCCACAATCAGACGGGAGCCACCCTGAAGGTAGTGGCCGCTGATAGCGATGTGGTCGGTGGCAAGAAGGCCGTCGGCGTGCTGATCGATGAGGCCTGGCTGTTCGGCAAGAACCCGAAGGCACCGGACATGATTCGGGAGGCCACTGGCGGCCTGCTGTCTCGCCCTGAAGGTTTCATCATCTGGCTCACGACCCAGTCGAACGAGCCGCCCGCCGGGGTGTTCAGGTCCAAGCTGACCTATGCCCGGGGCGTCCGTGACGGACGCATCGAAGACAACCGGTTTCTGCCGATCATCTACGAGTTCCCGAAGGAGATGATCGAGAGCGGAGAGGCGCGCCGGCCAGAGAACTTCCACCTGGTCAACCCGAACATGGGCTACTCGGTGGATCGGCCTACCCTCGAGCGCCTGTTTATGCAGGCAGAACTCGACGGTGAGGCCGAGGTGCGCGGGTTCCTCGCCAAGTTCCTGAACATCGAGATCGGGCTGGCGCTGATGTCCGACAGTTGGGTCGGCGCCGCATTCTGGGAGCCGCAGGCGCTGCCAGGCCTTTCGCTGGATGCCCTGATTGAGCGCTGCGAGGTGATTGTTGGCGGCGTCGACGGTGGCGGCCTAGACGACCTGCTGGCGCTGACGCTGTTGGGCCGCGAGCGAGGGGGGCGCCGGTGGTTTCACTGGGCGCATGCCTGGGCGCACCCCTCGGTGCTGGAGCGCCGGAAGTCCGAGGCTCCCCGGCTCCATGACCTCGCGGCGGCTGGTGATCTGACCCTGGTTGAGAAAATCGGCGATGACGTTGAGGAGCTGGCGGCGTATGTCGCTCGGGTCAACGAGGCCGGTCTGCTCGACAAGGTCGGGCTCGACCCGGCCGGCATTGGCGCCGTGCTCGATGCGCTGCTGGAGGTGGGAATCACCGAGGAGCAGACGGTCGGTATCTCCCAGGGCTGGAAGCTCACCGGGGCGATCAAGACAACGGAAAGGAAACTGGCCGAGGGTGTGCTGATGCACTGCGGACAGCCGCTTATGGCCTGGGCCTGCGGCAACGCCAAGGGCGTGCCTTCTGCCAACGCTTTCCTGATCACCAAGCAGGCGTCCGGCACCGCGAAGATCGACCCGTTGATGTCGACGTTCAACGCGGTATCGCTGCTGTCCCTCAATCCGGAGGCGCGCGGCGGCATGGATGACTACCTCAACAACGGCTTCTTTGGACTCATAGGCTGACCATGACATTTCGCTGGTACAACCCTCGCACGTGGCGGATGTTCGGCTACACCGACCCAGCCACGGGTGATTATGTCGAGGTGGACCTTGAGGTCGGCGGCAAGAGCACCAAGGCCGGCGTGCGAGTGACCACCAAGACCGCGCTGTCGATCAGCATGGTCTGGTCGTGCGTGAAGATCCTTTCGGAGTCGCTGTCGGGCCTGCCGCTGAAGCTCTACGAGGATTCGGACGGCGCCTCGCCGCGCACGTTGGTGCCGCGCAAGGACGGGGCGCAGAAGTTGCTGCGCAAACCCAACCCGTTCATGACGATGCTGAACTTCCTCAAGTTCGTAGTCGTGAACATGGCGCTGCGTGGTAACGCCTTCGCACTGATCGAACGCAACCGCCACGGCGAGCCGATCGGCTTGATTCCGCTCGGTATCGACCAGGTGACCATCGACACCGACGAGGACCTTCTCTACTGGGTGCAGCCCAAGGATGGGGAGCGATTCCCGGTTTCTCCGGAGAACATGCTGCATTTCAAGATATTCAGCATGGACGGCATCGTCGGCTTGTCGCCTATCGAGTACCAGGCGGAGACCATGGGTCTGGCCAAGGCGGGCCAGCAATGGTCTGCGCGCTTCATGCGCAAGGGCGGATTTACTGGTGGCTACATCATCTTCAAGGAGTTCCTGACCGAGAAGCAGCAGGCTCAGGTTATGGCGCGCTTCCCTGACGTGCGCAAGGGCGATGCCGACGACATCGGCAAGATAGCTGTCTTGCAGGGTGGCCCAACCTTTTTACCGGCCGGTCTTAGCCAGAAAGACGCCCAATTCATCGAGTCCCAGCAGTTCCAGGAGGAGGCACTGGCCGGCATTTACGGTGTGCCTCTCTGGCTGGCCAACCGGGCCGGCAAGACATCGATCATGGGCTCCAACCTGGAGCAGCAACTGATCGGCTTCGTCACGTTCGGCCTAAAACCCTACGTCGACGCGGTCGAGGACGAGTTCAACGACAAGCTGTATGGGCGCACCTCGCGCTTCGTCGAGTTCGCGGTGGAGGGGCTGCTGCGCGCTGACAGCGCCGGTCGCGCCACTCTGTTCGCTGCGGCTCTTGGTGGCTCCGGTGGTTCCGGCTGGATGACCATCAACGAAGTTCGCCGCAAAGAAAACCTTCCGCCACTTGATGGCCCTGAATACGACCGGGTCTCCCGGTGGGAGATGCAGACCAATGCTCAGCAAACTTGATTGCCCCTTCGAGGTGAAGGCCGCTGACGAGGCGGGCAACTTCGAGGGCTACGCCGCGGTGTTCGACAACGTCGACCTCGGCGATGACGTGATCCTCAAGGGCGCCTTCACCAAGGTGAAGACCGCTCGCAACGGCCGGTTGAAGCTGGCGCTGTACCACGACCTGACCCGGCTGGTCGGAACGTCGGAGTTCACCCAGGACGACCGGGGGCTGTTCCTCAAGGGTCGAGTGAACCTGGCAGTCAGCTACGCACGCGACGCCTACGAGCTGATGAAGGACGGCAGCCTCGACAGCATGTCCATCGGGTTCAACACCATCGAAGCCAACTTCGAGCAGCGCGCGGGGCGGCAGGTCCGAGTCATCAAGGCCGCCGAACTCTGGGAGGCGTCGTTCGTTCCGTTCGGCATGAACCCTGAGGCCGAGGTCATCAGCGTCAAGTCGGACATCCGGCTTTTCGAGAACGCCCTGCGCGAACGCATGGGGCTCTCGCAGAAGGAAGCGGCAGCAGTCGCTTCGCTCGGCTACCCCGCGCTCCGCCGTGACGGCGGTAGCGAGGCCACGGCGATCGTGGAAGAGCTGAAAGACATTTCAACCCTGTTCACCACCCATTTTGGAGTATCGCCATGAGCGAAGTGAAAGAACTGAAGGACTCTCTGGAGCTGCAACTGAAGAACGGTTTCGACGGGCTCCAGAAGAAGTACGACCTGGCCATCACCGAGGTCGAGAAGGGCAACCAGGTTGCCACTGAGCTGAAGAAGGAAATTCAGACCCAGAAGGACGAACTGCAGAAGGTCATCGACCAGGTGCAGGATCTGGAGCAGAAGGGCGTGAAGCTGCGCGGCGGCCCCGGCGAAGGCAAGAGCTTCATCGATATGGTGAAGTCGCACGACGGCTACAAGGCGCTGCAACAGAAGAGCGCGAATGCCGCCGACATCGAGGTCACCAAGTCGGACCTGGCGTCGATGAAGGAAACCAAGGTCACCAGTGCCGGCATCGTTGTGCCGAACTACGACCCGACCATCCAGCCCGGCATCCGCCAGGAACTGCGCATCCGCGACCTGCTGACCAGCATTCCGGTCAGTGGCCAGAGCTACACCTACTACCGAGAGCTGCTGCACACCCGTGGCGCGGGGCCGGTAGCCGAAGGTGCGCTGAAGCCCACCAGCAACGTGACCTTCGAGTCGGTGACCGACCGCGTCAAGAAGCTGGCCGTGTGGATGCCGGTCACTGACGAGGCCCTGGACGACGTTCCGCAACTGTTCGGCTACATCCAGGAGCTGCTGCGCTACGACCTCAAGCTGGAGGAAGAAGCGCAGATCCTCAAGGGTGACGGCACCGGCGAGAACCTGAACGGCCTGATGACCCAGGCGACCACCTACGACACCGCCCTGAACAAGGCTGGCGACACCTCCATCGACATCGTGCGCCGCGGCATCTACCAGGTCCGCAAGCAGTCGAAGCTGTCTGCCGACGGCGTGGTGATGACCGAGCTGGACTGGATGAACATCGAGCTGCAGAAGGATGGCGAAAACCGCTACCTGTTCGCCAACCTGCAGGGTCTTGTCACCCCGGTGCTCTGGGGCCGCCCGGTGATCACCTCGGACAGCATGGACGAAGGCGCTCCGGCGAACGGTGAAGATCCGGCCACCGGCGGCGAGTTCCTGATCGCCAACTTCGCCCGCTCCTCGATCCTCTTCGATCGCATGTCGTTCCTGTTCAAGATGGGCCTGATCAACGATCAGTTCATCCGGAACGAACGGGCGCTGCTGGTTGAGGAGCGTCTCGGCCTGGGTGTGCGTCGGCGCGAGGCGCTGGTGAAAGGCCGCTTTGCGGCGTAACCCCTGATGAGGCCGGCCGCAATGCCGGCCTCTTCGTTTCCAGGAGGCAACATGAAGATCAAGGCACTTTGGGGTTTCGTAGGAGATGCGAAGAAACTCGGGGCGGAGTCGGCCCAGGTTCGCGCGGGCCAGGTGTTCGAGGAAGTCGACGATGAGTATGCACACGTCCTGATCGGCAAGGGGCTGGCTGCTGAGGTCGGGGAACAGGTCAAGCCGAAAGAGACCAAGCCGGTGGCGCCGAAAGGGGCCAAGTGATGGAGATCGACTGGGATGCCGATCCATCCATCCTGGCGAAGGTGAAGCTTCAGGCCAGGGTCGAGACGGACGAGGAGGACGAGCTCGTAAAGGGATATGTCGCCGCGGCGCTTTCCCATGTCGAGCAGCACTGTGACTGCCGGCTGGTCGAAGGCGAGCCCGCTGCTCCGGATGAGATCGGCCTGACGCCGGACGTGTGGCAGGCAGTGTATCTGCTTGTCGCGCACTGGTACGCCAATCGTGAGGCGGTCGCGCTGGGCACCATCGCCACTTCGGTGCCGCTCGGTGTCGAGCGCATTCTCTGGTACAGGAAGCGATTCTGATGAGAGCGGGCCCCCTTCGACATCGAGCGGATCTGCTCGAACTGCAGCGAGTTCCTGACGGCGGGGGTGGCTATTCCGAGCAGTGGGTCTTCCTGCGCAAGGTGTGGGTTGAGATCACTCTGCCGACTGGTCGGGTGTCGACCGTTGCAAATCAGTTGCAACCGGTCATCAGTGCTGAAATCCGAGCGCGCCCGCATGGCGATCTTATCGTTGGGCGCCGGCTGTTCCACGGCGGCATCACCTACGCGATAAACGCGGTCCTTCCCGATAACGAGAACAGCATGCTCAGGCTGCTGTGCTCCAACGTTACCCCTACACCGAGGTAAGCAAAATGGTACTTCGAGCAACAGCGCAACTGAGC
This sequence comes from Limosa lapponica baueri, assembly GCA_002844005.1. Lineage (NCBI taxonomy): Eukaryota > Metazoa > Chordata > Aves > Charadriiformes > Scolopacidae > Limosa > Limosa lapponica. The sequence continues at coordinate 10,621 of KZ537947.1, forward strand.
GGCGCCGTAACCGCAAACAAGGGTGATGATATAAGCCACCACCCCGCTGAAATCCTCAACCCGCTGATGGCGCGTGGTCTGGTATTCGACGACGGCAAGGACTACTCCACCGCCGCTGTGCTGCCCGCCCCAAAGACCAGGAAGCGGCCGCGCCGCAAGGGGTGAACCATGGCCAGGCGCTCTCGCATAAAGGGCGACTTCAAGCTGCGCGGCGTGCTGCGACGGATCGCGGCGCTTGACCGCAGCGACCTACCCAGGGGAATGGCGCAGGCTGCCGACCTAGTGTTGGCCACGCAGCAGAACATGATCCCTCGGGACACCGGCGAGGCCGCCGCCGCGCTTCAGGTGCGGATCAGTCGGAACGGCCTGGATGCCCGGATTGGCATCATCGGCAAGCGCGACAACCGGCGCTTCTACTACCTGAAGTTTGTGGAGTACGGCACCAAGGGTTACAGCGGTACGGTCTACCGGCGGCGGGATGCTGGCGCGGTGGGCGGTGAGCACACCGTCAACAGGGATCGCAGCCAGTTCTCCGGCCGCAATCGTCTCGGGCGTCGTGCGACCAAGAACAAGTCGGATGGCGAGAACTTCTTCGGCTACTACCCGGATATTCCGGCACGGCCGGCGCATCCATGGCTGAGGCCGAGCATCGACATGAACCGCGACGACATCCGGATCATCATCCGCGGCGCCATCGATAGCACCCTGGCGCGTGCGGCGAAGGGGGCGCTCAATGGCTGATCCAGGCTTTGCCCTGCAGCGCGCAATCTACCAGCGACTGAGCGCCGAGCTCACCGTCCCGGTATTCGACGCGGTGCCGGATGACACCCTGTACCCGTACGTGACCATCGACCGCGAAGTCGCGCAGAACACCAGCCCGATTGCTGGCCGCAAGCGCAAGCAGCGGCTGATCTATCTCAGTGTCTGGAGCGACCACCAGGGACAGGCTGAGGTTCGGCGCATCCTCAATGAGATCGATGTGGCGCTGGACGAGCGTCACCTCTCTGTCGACGAAGGGCGCGCGGTGTCGGTCAGGGTTATCGCGTCGGACACCAACCGCGAACCGGACGGTCGGACCTACATGGGCTCCGCTACGGTACGCGTCATCACCACTTCCTGAGCTGTATCAACCTGAGCCACTGGAGGAACCCATGGCAGACAATCTCAACACCGCCGCTGGCTGCCGAATCTCGATCGGCACCAAGAAGCCATCGGCCACCAAGACCGAGTACGAGGCAGATGTGTACGTCGAAGTCGGCGAAGTCGAGGACCTTGGCGAGTTCGGCGACACCTTCAGCAACGTGAACTTCACCGCGCTGAGCAACGGCCGCGTGCGCAAGTACAAGGGCACTGCCGATGCTGGCGACATGACGCTGACTGTCGGTCTGGACAACGGTGACGCCGGCCAGTTGGCGCTCAAGAACGCCCATGCCGACCGCTCGAAGGGCAACTACAACATCCGCATCACCCTGAACGACGGCCTGCCGGGAGACCCGACGGCTGAGCCTCCGGTGCCGGCGGTGCCGCCCACCACCTTCTACTTCGGTGCGAAGGTGATGAACAACACCGTGGCTGCTGGCAGCGCCGACAACGTGGTTCGCCGCAATGTGACCCTGGGCATCAACACCGAGATCCTCGAGATCCCGGTTGCGATCTGATCTGGCCCCGACGAACGAAAGCCCGCCTCGCGCGGGCTTCGTCGTTTAAACGACCCGTGAAAGGAACGCCATGAGTGAAGCCCTGCACGGCACCGTCACGCTGGTGATTGGTGCCCGTACCTACACGCTGCAGCCGACCCTGGAGGCTGCGTTGAAGATCGAATCGCGCTTTGGTGGCCTGCGCCCGGCGATGGAGTCCATGCGCCTGCTGAGCATTGGCGCCTGCGCTGACGTGGTGATCGCTGCCGCCGGCCTGAAGCCGGAGGAGCACACGACCCTCGCCACGCAGGTTTTCGAGACTGGCGTGGTCAAAGTCTCCGCGCAGCTCACCGACTACATCGCCGGCCTTCTGAACCCGGTGCCGCCGAGCATCGCCGAACGGGGAAAGCTCGAGGCGGCCAGCACAGCGCCGTGAGGAATGGCAGCTACGTCGACTACCTGTTCGGCGTGGCCACCGGCTGGCTTGGCTGGCCGCCTGATACAGCCTGGCGCACGCCGATTCCGCAGATCCTGCTGGCGCTGGATGCGCGGCTGGACTGGATGAACCCAGGTAACGCTTCGTCACCCAAGAGGGCCCCCTCGCCACAGCGGAAGGCCACCGTGGCCGACAGGCTGAAGGCGTTTCTGCGGGGGCGCGGGGAGTAGAGAGCATCTGTCAGCCCTGTGATAGATTCCCTATTTTTTCTAGGGAATGAATGATGCGCGCATATATCGCAGGAGTCTTGGGACTGGCAATTGCTTTGCCTGTTCTAGCCCAACAAGCTGGTGAGAGAGATCTGGTCCTATTGAGGGAGGCAATGGATGGGCGATTGAAGGATGCCGAGAGCGCCCGGCTCAAGGATGTCGTTATCGGAAAGGATGGGACGACATGCGGATTGGTGAACGCGAAGAACTCCTACGGGGCGTATGCAGGCTACGAGCCGTTCATAGCTACGAAGCTGTCGACGGGAAAGTTCTTTATTGTCGATATAGGAGAGGCTTCGGGCCAGGTTTGTAGAGACCGAGGGCTCTGAGGTTTCCAGCCCGCTTCGGCGGGCTTTTTCATGCCTGGAGAAAAGTATGGCGGATCGTGAAGTCCAGGGGATGCTGATCCAGATCGAGGCAACCACTGCTCAGCTAAGGCGAGAGTTAGCTAATGCGGATCAGGTCGTAACTCGAACAACCGCGGGAATTGATCGGCAACTGGCGAGGGTGGACTCCTCGTTTGATCGCACTGGGCAGGCTGCTCAGCGAGCCGGAACCCTTATCAAGGGGGCTTTCGCAGCCATCGCTGGGGCAGGTCTTCTAGGTAGCGTGATCCGGCAGGCGGATGCGTATGGCCAGATGGCTGATCGGATGAGGATGGCGACCGGCAGTGCCGAAGAATACAGCGAGGTTCAGCAGCACCTGCTGCGCACTGCGCAGGAGACTTACCGCCCGTTAGCTGAGGCGCAGGAGCTGTACATCCGCACGGCCGACGTGATGCGTTCGCTGGGCTACGACACCCAGCAGACCCTCGATATCACGGACAGCTTCAGCTTCCTGCTGGTGACCAACGCTGCGTCGGCAGACAAGGCGAGTTCAGCCCTGGGCGCTTACTCGAAGGCCCTGCAGACCGGCAAGGTCGAAGCTGATGGATGGGTGTCCATTCAGGACGCAATGCCTACCATCGTCGATGCGATCGCCAGCGCGACCGGCAAGAGTGCGGAGGAGATCCGCAAGCTGGGCGTACAGGGCAAGCTGTCGCTGGACGACATCAACACCGGCTTGCTGCGTACTGTGGAGGTCAACCGCAAGGCTGCCGCCGACATGTCGGTGAGCGTGCAAGATGCTCTGGTCAACATCCAGAACTCCATCACCACCTTTGCCGCCGGAATCGAGGAAGGAACTGGAGCGCTAGACCTGCTGGCCAGTGCTCTGGGCGTTGTTGCGAATAACGTTGAATGGCTCGCCGGGTTGGTTGGTGGCGCGCTTGTCGGCGCGCTGACCCTCTACTCGGCGCGCGCAGCGGTTGCCACTGCCGCCACGCTCAAGTCCGCAGCTGGAGCGCTCACTGAGCGGAATGCGCGGATTGCTCAGGCAGACGCCATTCTTCAGGCAGCCATTGCTGAGCAGCGGAAAGCCCAGACGGCGACCTTGTTGGCGGAGCGCGAGGCGATTGCCGCCCGCGGTACTGCCGTCCAGACCGAAATGTCGATCCAGCTCGCTCAGGCGAGGCAGCGGGAGGCAGCTGCAACGGCATCCGTGGCCGCGGCTCAGGCTGGCCTGCGCACTGCCTCCACTGGCCTGCTGGCCGTGCTGGGCGGCCCGATGGGGCTGGCCCTGCTTGCCGGCACTGCGGCGGCCAGCTTCCTGCTGCTTCGAGACAATGCGGGCCAGGCGAGCGTTACCCTGGAGGAAATGGCGAAGCCGGTTGCACAACTCCGCGAAGAGTTTGTGAAGCTAAACCGGGCCCAGCGTGAAGGTGCTTTGCTTGATTGGAAGGACAAGGAGCTCACTGCCACTGAGCAGGTCAATCAAGCCTACGGCGAGTTGGCTCAGTCCATCCGTTCCGCCACCGTAACGGCGCCTGCGCGGGATTCAAGCGGCCGCTATAACCAGCAGCTTGCTGAGTATCAGTCCGTCATTGAGCGCCTGAACGAGGCTCGTGATAGCGGTGCGGACCTGACCGACATACTTCGCGATGTCGGGCAGAGGCTCAACATCCCGCAAGAAACTGTTAACGGATGGCTAAGGCAGTCGAGCGCGGTCAGCAAGGCTGACGACGTGCTGTCGGCGGTTGTCGAGCGGGTGCGGACACTGACAGGCGCCCTGGACGAAAATACCGCCTCGACCAACGCCAACAACGCCGCCAAGACCGGCATGAGCAGCGCCGGGCAGACCTACCTGGAGACGCTGCAGAAGCAACTGGGCGGCCTGCAGGACAGCAACGACGCGATCAAGGCGGCGAATCGGTTCATTGCCAACAACACCGACCTCACCGATACCGACCGTCAAGCGATTCTCTCGGCTGCGAACGCGATCGAGGCGCAGAAGAAAGCCAACCAGGCGGCGACGGCGAGCGGCAAAGCGCGCACGAAGTCGCTGCAGGATGAGGTCAAGGCGCTGGATGCGCTGATCGACAAGGCCCTACCGGAGAAGAAGCGCCTGGAGGATCTGGCCGAGGGAGTGGAGAAACTGCGCAAGGCGCAGGCCGCCGGCAAGATCACCAGCGCCGAGATGGAGCTCGGCATCAAGAACCTGAACGAGGCCTATGCCGACGGCTCGATCCAGAAGCGCATCCAGCAGGAACAGAAGCTGGCGGAGCAGCGGCGCAACAGCGCCGATGCCTATCGAAAGGCGATGGAGGTGGTGCTGCAGGCGCGCCAGGATGCGATCAACTCTGACGTGGCCGGCATCGGCCTCGGGGACGATGAGCGCGACCAGGCGCAGCGGCTAGACGCCGTGCGGAAGAAGTACGCCGACCTTCGGCGCGAGCTGGAGGCGCAGCAGGAGGACGCCAGCCGGCGCCTTGGCCCGGCGGCCTACGAGCAGCGGCTGGCGGATCTGGCGGACTTCCAGGCGCGCGAGCTGCAGATGGAGGTCGACGGTTATGACGCGCGGCTCGATGCTCAGCGGGACTACCGCAACGGCGCACGCCGGGCGTGGCAGAACATCCAGGCCGACGCGGCGGACGTCGCATCGGCCACCGATGACATGCTCACCACTGGCTTCAACACCGCTAGCAACGCCCTGGCCGACTTCGCCACCACCGGAAAATTCAAGTTCCGCGACTTCGCCAGTAGCGTGATCAACGACATGGCGCGGATTGCCAGTCAGCAGGCGGCGACGGGGCTTCTCAGTGGTGTGCTGGGCGCGGGTGTCTCGGCTTTCAGCGGATGGATGGGGAGCTCTGTCACGGCCGGCGCCTCGGCTTCCGGCTACACCGGCAACGCTTACGCGAACTGGGCCGCCGCCCAGGCACACGGCGGCGCCTGGGCCAATGGCGTGCAGTTCTTCGCCAACGGCGCGGCCTTCACCAACTCCATCGTCAGCCGGCCGACCGCGTTCGGCATGGCGGGCGGGCGCACAGGAATCATGGGCGAGGCTGGGCCGGAGGCGATCCTGCCGCTGGCTCGCGGCGCTGATGGCTCGCTGGGCGTTCGCTCGGTGGGTGGCGGCGGTGGTACCGCTCTGCAGGTGAATGCGCCTGTCGCGGTCACTGTTGAAGACCGCAGTTCGGAAGGTATGGAGCTGGACCAGGAGGCGCTGCAGCAGAACATGCAACTGCAGATGAAGGCGGCGGCAGAGCGCGCCGTCGCTGATTCGTGGCGCCCTGGCGGCGTCAGCTACCGCAACGCGGCCGGGAGGGGCTGATGGCAATCGAGACATTTACCTGGGTGCCCGATGACGGGGCTGATGTCGACGGCACCTTGCGCACTCGCACGTCGCAGTTCGGCGATGGGTATGCCCAGGAGTCGGGAGACGGACTCAACGGTGAAAGCCAGAGTTGGTCGCTGACCTTCGGCGGACTTCCGGATGAGGTGGGTCCGATCCTCGACTTCATCCGTCGGCACAAGGGCTATCGGTCGTTCCTCTGGACTCCGCCCGGCGGTGAGCTGGGCCTTTACACGTGCAAGGCCTACCGCAAGCAGCGTCGCCCCGGTTCGATTGAAGTTCTGTCGCTCACCTTCGATCAGGCGTTTCACCCATGAACCTCATTCTGCAGATCCAGAAGCTGGAGCCAGGCTCCGAGATCATGCTGTTCGAGCTGGACGGCAGCGAGTTCGGCGCTGACGTGCTGCGCTTCCACGGCCATGCCATTCCGCACACCCCGCAGGAGCTGGCCGCCGCCGGCGCCAACGCGGATCAGTTGCCCGCGAAGTCGATCTGGTGGCAGGGTCAGGAGTACGCAGCCTGGCCAGTACAGATCAGCGGCATCGAGGCGAACGGGGACGGCACCGCGGTTCGCCCGAAGTTCTCAGCGGGGAACGTCAGCGGGCGCCTGACGGCGCTTTGCCTGGCCTTCGATGACTTGGCCAACTTCCAGCTGACTATCCGCGAGACGCTGGCTGAGTTCCTGGACGCGGAGAACTTCCCCGACGGCAACCCGGATGCGGACCCCACGCAAGAGTCGATCAGCATCTGGTACATCGACCAGAAGACCGGCGAGGACAACCAGGTGGTCGAGTGGGAACTGGCCAGCCCTGGCGATGTTGGCAACGAAGCGATCGGGCGGCAGATGACCACGCTCTGCCACTGGTGCATGACCGGCGGCTATCGTGGCCCCGACTGCGGCTACACCGGCCCTTATTTCGACATCGACGACAACCCGACCGACGACCCTGCGAAGGACCAGTGTGCCGGCCTCTATCGGTCCTGCAATAAGCGTTGGGGGCAGGGCAATCAGTTGCCCTTCGGCGGTTTCCCGGCCGTGTCCCTGATTGCCCGGAGCTGACCATGCGTAAGCAGATCCTGAGCGCCATTCAGGCGCATGCGGCCGAGGAGTACCCGCGCGAGGCCTGTGGCTTGGTGGTTGGCGCCGGCCGGCGGCAGCAGTACGTCCGTTGCCGAAATACGGCCAGCCAGCCGCGGGAAGAGTTCCGCCTGCACCCGGAGGACTACGCTGCGGCGGAAGACCTGGGCGAGGTGGTGGCCATCGTGCACAGCCATCCGGACGCCACCAGCAGGCCGTCACCGCACGACCTCGCCATGTGCGAGGCGTCGGGCCTGCCCTGGCACATCCTCAGTTGGCCGGAGGGAGACCTGCGGACCATCGCGCCGCAGAGCAACATCCCGCTGCTGGGAAGGCCGTTCGTTCATGGCGCCTGGGACTGCTGGCAGGTCTGCGCCGACTGGTACCAGCGCGAGTGGGGCCTGGAGTTCGAGCGCTTCGCGCGCGAGGACGGCTGGTGGGAGCAGGCCGATGGGCCGAGCCTGTATGAGCAGCACTTCCAGGCGGCCGGGTTCTGCCCGGTCGACCAGCCGCGGCGCGGCGACATGATCGTCTTCGAGGTCGGGCGCACGCAGCACCCGAACCACGCCGGCATCTACCTCGGTACCGACGCGGCTCTGCCCGGGGAGGACAGCAAGGTCTTCGGCGCCGGGCCATTCCTGCTGCACCACCTCTACGGCAAGCCAAGCGAGATCATCGTCTACGGCGGGAACTGGGCTGAGCGGGCGCGGTTGGTGCTGCGGCATCGCCAGGCCGGGGAATAGGCTGTGCTACCCTCCGGCCATCTTGAAAGGAGGGAACCATGAAGAAGCTGATTGGATTAGTTCTGCTGGCTGCTCTGGCCGGGTGCTCAAACTCTGATGACGCGAAGATGATCTCGGCCTGCGAGTCGGTTATCAGAAAAATGGCCGTAGATCCCGCAGGTATCTCCGTCAACTCATCGTCTGTAATTACTGCTGCGCCTGAGGAAAGAAATCTCCGGCGGTTCGCTGAGCTTAAATCCCGCAACGGGCAACTCAGCGTTGATCAAGAGGCCGCGCTCCAAGTTGATATCCGTAGAAGGGCGAAACTGCAAGAGTCCTATGTGAGTGTTGACTACACGGATCATCAGTCTCTTGGCGCCTCTCGCGATAAAGCCGTGTGCTGGTACATGAACACGGGGCGTGGTTTTGAGCTCGCATCAGTGTCTGCGTTCGGCAGGTCGATTTCCGGCTTCCCGCTGTTTGCATTCTTTGTGGAACATGGGGCGCCAGAGCACCTATCTAGCTCAGGAATAATTGAATGATCTATTAGGCTCGCTTCGGCTGGCCATTTTTATTGGAGGTGCGATGTCGCAGTCTTCCGTGACGATTATCAAACTGTCCGGCCCGCTCATTCGGGAGTTCGGCCGGGAGCACCGACGCCTGCTCGACACCGGTACTGTGCAGGAAGCGTTCAGCGCTCTGCGTAATACCCTGCCGGGCTTCAAGGAAGCTATCCAGCGCCTGGAGCGAATGGGTATGCGCTTCGCCATCTTCCGCAACCGCAAGAACATTGGTGAGGGGGATATGGGTTCCGGCGGTTCGCGAGAGGTTCGGATTGTTCCTGTGATCTCGGGGAGCAAGCGTGCTGGTCTTCTCCAAACTGTTGTTGGCGCTGCCCTGATTGTTGCTAGTTTTTTTGGCGCCCCGACCTTGCAAGTCGGCGTTGCCCTTACGCTGGGTGGCGTTGTCCAGATGATCAGCCCGCAGGCCAAGGGCCTGAGCCAGTCAGCCGCCCCGGAGAACCTGCCCAGCTACGCCTTCGGCAGCGCGAAGAACACCACCGCCAGCGGTAACCCTGTGCCGATCTGCTACGGGAAGCGCCGGTGGGGAGGGGCGATTATCTCGGCTTCGATTTACGCCGAGGACAAGGTGTAACAACCAACCATGAGCGGCTATGCCGCGGGAGGTAGAAATGAAAGAGAACGTAGCAGCTTTAGCGAGCGAACTTCAGAGCCAGGCGGTTGACTCTCGCGGCCAACCTGCCTGGTCACTCTCGAAGAGTTCTGGCCGTTCGACCATCTCCGCTGAGATGATCGAGAAGGCCAGCATATCCAAGGCGAATATCGTTACCCGACAACTACAGGCAGCTGAAAGCCGGGCAGTGCCTTCTGGAAAATCTCCAGAATGATTGTGTCACCCACACCTTGGTTTCGGGATGCATAAACTGCGGCTCCCAGGCATTGCTGGAGTGAAGCAGCGTCAAGTTGGGCAACGACCTTGGCGATTGCCAGGATGGCGTTATTCATTTGGCTCAGGGCTTGATCAAGATCTGTTACTGCCTGTTCGTTCATAGCTGACCTCCTCGGTCTTTAACCGCGCCGACATTGGCGCCTCCCGATCCCTGGGCCGGCA